>JAFIRS010002460.1:0-212718 GCA_018342105.1 Gonioctena quinquepunctata | reverse complement strand
AAAACACTCGAGCTTTTTTTGAGGATAAATTTCTTTTTGATTCAAAATTTTTCCATCAGTAATTTTGCTCGAAAAACTGACATTTGACAAAATCACTCGACCTTCGGTCTCGCGATTTTGTCATGTCAGTTTTTCTCGTAAAATTACTGATTGACAAAATTATTTCGTTACAAAAAGAAATTTATCCGATAAAAAAAAGCTCTTGTGTTTTTACTGTTGATAAAACCACTAGTAGATTCGATATTGTTTTGCGATAAAACGACACTTAGGTCATGTCAGAATTACATGTCAACACATTCAATGCCTATATAGGGAAACAAAAAATGCAAAACTGATTTAATGAGGGATTTTCAACTCACTATAACAATGATTTGATAATTTTATTGAAATATACCTTTTTCAGCACGTTAAAAACCTCAGATTTTCAAGTAAGGCAATGAATAATTTAAATCCGTTATTTTCATAACATCGACAATAATTCTGGTGGACTAGTGGATAGCGCCCAATTCACCATTATCAAAAGACCAGTGGACGAACTGCTAAGGCGTATGAATGCAAAGCTAGGATCGGCAGTTCGAGCCCCGGCGACTGTACTGAATTTTTCGTTACTTCCTATACATAACCAATTTCTAATAACTTTGCTGGTTATCTTTACGGTGGCACGGGTCAGTAGTCACTGCTCAGATCGTGAACTGCGAAAATGCGCTCGTTATCATTGACCGTCATATTCATGTCAAGTTGATCGAGTTGTTTTCAAGTTGAGCATGTCTTTTTTCCATAAGTGTTTTTAAATAGAGGAAAAACCGAGGTTAGTTTGTGAAAAAACGGGTGAAAAATTGGCGATTTGCTCGAACCGAAAGGATGATCGTCCTCTTTTTTCGATTGAACCTCGACAAAGGCAGGTGGGCTGAGTGAATCGATTCTGGCTACGATTTGTAAATTGAATAGCTATCACTGTTGAAATTGGTGGAGTATAATCATTTTCCTTATTTTGCAATCAATGTTGTAGTTGATTAACACATTTTTCTGCTTTTTATATGCTTGTAATATTCAAATTCTTGGAAGTTTTGCATGGTAATTGAAGGTCAAGTATAGATTCTATACTGTCAGATTTTCGTCACCTTTGGAATTTTCAGTAAACTTACGATTAAATTTTTTCATATTATTTTAAATCCAACATCGTATATGATACTCCCTTTGGCTAATTCCTATCAAGGTTGATTCGTGTTTTGGATTTCAGTAAAGAAAAAACAAAACAAAAAATATTTTCGGCCATTTTGGCAAATATTTTACGGCACATGTCTATGTGGCTGACGTAGTATCCGTTCAGACGATTGGGGACTAATTTTTTTTTTGAAATCAGCTCTACGATTTTTCCATTTTCAGGTACCAGATAATTGGTAATTTCGAGTGGACTAGCGCTTACTTACCTCACACTACCAGGGGATTATTCCAAGGATTCCGATTGCAAAGGATGTATTCGACTATTCTGGGACAGTTCTCCAGTACCTTATAGGACAACTCTCTGGTAAGCAATTTTTTATTTAATTTCATAACTATACGTTAATGAGATTATTTTGGTTTTCATTTGAGAAAGAATTGCTTCTGGAGAGGATTGTACCTCTGCTTAACTTGTCTCAGAACACTCGATTTAATATATTCCTCAAGCATAAAATTTGATTCACATTTAATAAGTTCCTTTTATCGATTTACTCCATTCAATTCACAGTGAGGGTTATTTGATTTTTGATCGTTGTAGAATCGATTCATTTCAGTTATTACCTTGTCGCCGAGAGCGGGAAGATTCATTCAAATTTTTGAGAATTATCTGGCTTATCGATTCGAAAAGGGAATTGCCGCCCTATTTCGAAATTATCTTTATCTAAGAGAGTTGTGCCCACTAAAAGACGTGCGGTCTTCCTCTTCGGTTTATCTCTGAAAATTCTTCAATAAAAAGAATTACTTAACTTTATCTTTATCTAAGAGAGTTGTGCCACTGAAAGACGTGTAGTCGCTCTCTTCTTATCTTAACTGAATAGTATATTTTTGATTTAGGGCCTGATTAATATTTTGGTTCATATCGTTATATTTTCCTTTGGTACTTGCTTTAAAATAGTATATTTTTACTCTGGCAACATTTAATTATATTGCTTTGAAACACTATATTTTTTCTCTGGCAACTTCAGAGTATTTTTGCTTTAAAATACTATATTTTTACTCTGGCAACATTTAATTATAAAATATTATATTTTTTCTCTGGCAACTTTAGAGTATTTTGCTTTAAAATACTATAATTTTTCTCTGGTAAAGTCAGGAAATATTTATATTTCTTTTTGAATACATTTACTCATTCATTTTTTTCTACCCTTCTGGTACATATAATCACCTTATCAAAGCTTACTTCATTTCAAAATTTAACTGAATTCTGAGAGAAAGTTTTGGGTGAGGTTTGTTTGGTTCTGTTTTGAATTTTGCTCATTGTCAATTTTTTTTTAATGATTAAAATTAACTTGGAAATTCAAAACCAGAATAGCATATTTTATTGCTACTTCATTTGTTCTTTCACTGTAATCTTCCAGTCTCATATATGGACTGAGTCATTTTCGTTGCATGCTATCATTTGCATCTATCTTTTGACTCTAGATTAAAATTTGAATCATAAAACCTTGAGGTTCAAAGGATATCCTTCGTTTTCCCCATTTTGTACAAATTTTGATTCCTATCATCTTCTTCGCATGATATATACCACGGAGTGAAGCCACCTACTGAGACAGAAGGACTGGTATCCTAGGAGGTCATACAAGCTCGTCAAATTCAGCCTGGTCCGTGAAGATCAAACCAATTCACTTCAACAAGGGGGTCTAAAAATCCATAGAGAACCATCCACGACCAGATTCGTCGTCGTACCGCTGAGACCAGTTTCGTCGTCGTACCGCTGAGACCATCTTCGTATAAACCAGCCTTCTGCATCTCCCTCCATTGAAGACCTCCGCAGGTATTTACCGTTGCACCAACATCTAGAGAAATCTTGACATTTGTAAATGTTCAAATTTTATTAGAGTCAAAACTTTTTTAAAACACATGTAATTATTCCATTTTTTCATTGAATTTTTTATACTCTTCAAGTAATATTGTTTTTTATAATAACCAGTCACTTTTCTAATTGTCTGGAATAAATTTGTTTAATTGATTTCTTGTATATTTATTTGCCTTCCCATACAAGCTAGGTGACATTTATCTAGTAACTTTTTGTTTATCTTTGGCTTCTTTCTTTAGCAAGCCTGGCGCCCAATTATTGAACTAGTCAAGTTAATTGATGTGTAATTTTTTCAGTGGCCCAATTTGACAAACTAGGAAAAGTCATTAATTGAACCTCACTCCCGGCCTAACCGTATCAACCTGAGCAGCCTATCGGCAAAGTGATTTCACCTTCTCAAATTTTAATCAGATGTTCCAATTTTGGGGTTCAAAAATAAAGGTGTTGCACGACTTCAAAATATATTTTTCAAATTTCACTTTTTTAATTCTTTTACATAACACCACACAGATCCAACCCCAAAAACATTATTCACGCATTTTATCACCCCATCTCAATTTATTACACCCCGAAAACTAACAGAAGCACACTCACACCAGAACACCATCATATTTATTCATTATTTCAAGTTGGCAGGTGGCCCTCGAGATAGGGCCATTGCTTCATTACTACAAGAGCCTGGGGTCGATCCCCAAGCGATCCACTCCAACATGTTTATTCTAAACGGGTTTTTCGCCATTCAAGCCACTTTTTCCCGGAGTATATCTCTGAACTCTCAACACAAACGTAAAAATTTTCAATAGGATTTTAATAACTCAAAAACGTTGTATAAATTTCTATGGAGACAACAATGACACATATCAAACAAACAACTTATACCCTAATATAGAGAAAACAGCTTGAGATCGGCTGGGATCGGTTCTTTCGAAGAGGGTGTAATTGCGGTTTTCGCCAATTTGTCTCTGGGGTGTGCGCGAACACCCCCCAGGGACTTCCCGCACTCTGAAATTCCATCCGAGCTGTATATATTGTAAATATCTAGGATTGAGTTGAAATATAATTATCGAAAAAGCACAATAAATCATTCTGGTTCTGCATCAGTCTCTCACCCGATTTTTTTTTGATAGTTTTCATATACAAACATATTCGATATTGAATAAAATTTATATATATATATAAATATATATATATATATATATATATATATATTATATAGAAGTATAAAATATGTAGAGAGTTGAAATAAGAATTATAAATTTAAAAAAAACATAAATAAAAAAATGTTCGTATTTAGTAATCTATGCTATGTTATTTCACAGTTTTTCTGAGGATTCTACCGTTTTTCTGAAACCTTATATAATATTAAACGATACCTATATTTGAAATAAACAAGTTTTCAACATTACAAGCAATTGGTATAATTTAAAAAATTACAGAAACCAAATTTTACTAATATATTTTTGAGCTCAAGCAGATAACAAAATGTTTAGACTGATGAGGGCCAAAAAAGCCTGAAACCGGTATGCGGATTGTTAGGTGAACACGACATAAATTAAACATAATCGAGCTTATCAGAAAGAAACATTTGCATTCAATGTCCATTTATATGAAGGTATGCATGGATTTTCAGGTGAATATCATTCAACGTTCTGCGTGGTATTTGCCAGGAAAGTAGTTGTTTTTCACCATTTTCAGGTTCAATTTATATTGAATCTTTTATGTGAAGAAAACCGTTTAATTCGATTTTTCTATTTATTCCACTTCACATGGCGTTAATCTTTCACTATATGCTAGTCGGGCTTGCCACTCCTACTGAGAAGGAATCTTTTATTTAGAAACCTATCGAGGTGGGAGATTTTCGGAGTGTTTCTTTCTGTCACTAGGTGCCGCCAGTTAAAAGTTTTCTTTTCCGGTGTACCTATAGGTGTTATAGACTCGATGATGGTTTTGGTTATGTTGTGTCTCGCTTCAGCCAGAGCTCTTCGGACCTTTGGCTGGTTGACTACTCCGTACTGATGAGGGCCAAAAAAGCCTGAAACCGGTATGCGGATTGTTAGGTGAACACGACATAAATTAAACATAATCGAGCTTATGAAAGAAACATTTGCATTCAATGTCCATTTATATGGAGGTATGCAAGGATTTTCAGGTGAATATCATTCAACGTTCTGCGTGGTATTTGCCAGGAAAGTAGTTGTTTTTCACCTGAGATCTACCATTTTCTGGTTCAATTTATATTGAATCTTTTATGTGAAGAAAACCGTTTAATTCGATTTTTCTATTTATTCCACTTCACATGGCGTTTATCTTTCACTATATGCTAGTCGGGCTTGCCACTCCTACTGAGAAGGAATCTTTTATTTAGAAACCTATCGAGGTGGGAGATTTTCAGAGTGTTTCTTTCTGTCACTAGGTGCCGCCAGTTAAAAGTTTTCTTTTCCAGCGTACCTATAGGTGTTATAGACTCGATGATGGTTTTGGTTATGTTGTGTCTCGCTTCAGCCAGAGCTCTTCGGACCTTTGGCTGGTTGACTACTCTATACTGATGAGGGCCAAAAAAGCCTGAAACTAGTATGCGGATTGTTAGGTAAACACGACATAAATTAAACATAACCGAGCTTATCAGAAAGAAACATTTGCATTCAATGTCCATTTATATGGAGGTATGCATGGATTTTCAGGTGAATATCATTCAACGTTCTGCGTGGTATTTGCCAGGAAAGTAGTTGTTTTTCACCTGAGATCTACCATTTTCTGGTTAAATTTATATTGAATCTTTCATGTGAAGAAAACCGTTTAATTCGGTTTTTCTATTTATTCCACTTCACATGGCGTTTATCTTTCACTATATGCTAGTCGGGCTTGCCACTCCTACTGAGAAGGAATCTTTTAATTAGAAACCTATCGAGGTGGGAGATTTTCGGAGTGTTTCTTTCTGTCACTAGGTGCCGCAAGTCAAAAGTTTCCTTTTCCGGCGTACCTATAGGTGTTATAGACTCGATGATGGTTTTGGTTATGTTGTGTCTCGCTTCAGCCAGAGCTCTTCGGACCTTTGGTTGGTTGACTACTCCGTACTGATGAGGGCCAAAAAATCCTGAAACCGATATGCGGATTGTTAGGTGAACACGACATAAATTAAACATAATCGAGCTTATCAGAAAGAAACATTTGCATTCAATGTCCATTTATATGGAGGTATGCATGGATTTTCAGGTGAATATCATTCAACGTTCTGCGTGGTATTTGCCAGGAAAGTAGTTGTTTTTCACCTGATATCTACCATTTTCTGGTTCAATTTATATTGAATCTTTTATGTGAAGAAAACCGTTTAATTCGATTTTTCTATTTTTTCTAAAATGTTAAGAGTTCGAACATTCTGTATATGAAATTGGATCTGAACACAATAGCCAATGAGATACCAGAAGAGATATTGATGCAAAATTAGTCATTTTGAAAATATGAAGAGCAGAAACGTCAAAAGGACGATTTTTACATGTCTTGTATATAGAATGTAAGGTAGTTAGAAATGTTTCGTAAATAAAAACTGTCAAAAACGTGAAAATAATGAAAAGTGCAACAGAAGGTGCGTGAAAATAAAAATTCGAGAAGGAAACAAAGGATGTTGGTACCAAGGGAGAGAAATCAACAAACTAAGCGTGAGAGAACAGAAAAATAATTTTGGAAGAAGCGAATGAAGAAAATTGGAATTTTAATAAATCAATCAATATGTATTAGAACAGTTATTTGACAAGACAATATGGGAAATACTATAAAGGACAATGGCAGATAAAAGATCCCAGATGAAGAGTTAATCTTACCTTTTTCCATTGGAGATTTACCAGTACGAGGCGACAAAGGGGCTGCAGTTTCCAAGAACGGGAGAAATCCGAAACACTGAATATTTTCGTTACAAGAAGTCACAGGTATTTTCTGAAACCATAAAAGTTTACTGCAGTGCAATTAAATTAAAACTTTTGAAGATCCCTTTTGATAGAACTTTTCATCAATTACTATATTGACCACAGTATAAAACTAGGTTAAATTTCACTTTTAGTATCACATAACTGCACATTTCCTGTATATATTTGCTATGAAGCACTAATTAGGTCATTTATCGCAGAATAGGTAGTAGTAAGTTTTTCCTGAATAAAGGAAATTATTATTTTGATGAATTTAGGCTTTATTTTCAATGATTGAGCAATAACAGTGGCCATTTTCTGAAATTGACTTCAAGAACGACCAGAGGGCTGCACAGTAGCAGCGACTTCTGAGATTACATAGGCGTACCGATTGAGTTAGCTGAGGTGAAGGAAATAAGGTTAAATAGTAGATGGAAAGAAGGTAAAATGCATAGCCGGAGATATTAAATATTTAGATGGGTATTCAATTGTCAATATATATTAAATTAAATTCAAAGGGGAACTAGTTTAAAGATTTTGAAAATAGTAAAAAAAATTAGTAAAAAACAAAAAACATAGTAAAACAAAAAAGCACTATATTTTTGTTATGATGTGTGGTTGTGGAAAGTAAATAAACAAATATTAAATATAATAAAAACGAACCGCAATCAACGCATCATATATATATATATATATATATATATATATATATATATATATATATATATATATATATATATATATATATATATATATATATACAGGGTGTTATGTAATAAGTGTCCGATATTTTACAGGACGATTCCTCAGTTATTTATGAGGTGAAAAGTTCATATAAGCATGGGTCTGCAAGGACTTCATTTTCAATATAAAAGGTGTCGAACATTTATTTTTATTTTGGTTTTTCGTAAATAATTTTCAAAATAATCTCGATATTTGGACGAAAATTGGTATTTGGGGATTTTTTAATATGAGAAATTCGAATTTGATCTTAGTTTGGTCCTTAATTGTAGGGAGAGCCACCTCTGTCTCTTTTGGGGACTTTGTCGTGCATGTATGTATCACATTTTCTAGAAAAAAATCGATTCCTCTATAATTTTTACGTGGAAGAGTTTTGTTTTCCGAAAGTCGCTACTTTAGTTGATACTTTCCGTTACGTATCAACTTATGTTTCTCCAATGCCTTATTCAAAATCCTTTATTTGAAAATCAAATCCTGTTTACCGACGGAGCAAATTTCTCACGCAACGCTATATGCAATTTTCACAACCATCATTTGTGGTCAGAGGAAAATCTCCATGCGATACAGGAATCACATTTCCAAGAACAGTTATCTCTTAACGTGGGCAGGAATTGGAGATTATTTTATAGGTCCATTCTTCGGGGAGAGATATCGTCATTTTCTTGAAGAAGATTTGGCTATTTTACTGAAAGATGTGCCGCGTAGACTACGAAATTAAATGTGGTTTATGCATGACGGTGCTCCGGCACATTTCAGCATCCAAACGCGAGAATTTTCAGATCAAACTTTCGGCAACCGTTGAATAGGTCGGGGAGGGCCACAACCAAACCTTAACAGTTTGGATTTTTTCCTGTGGGGACATATTGAATCCTCATTTTACTAGATACCTATCCAAAATTAAGAAAAATTGAGTGATCGAATAATTAACTCTTGTAGAACGATTCAAAACACTCTAGGAATTTTCCAAAGAGTGCGTGAATCAATGAGAAGAAGATTGGATGCGTGCATACTGGCAGGAGGTGGACATTTCGAACATTTATTGTGATTTTGATCAAGATTTATATCTAGTGTTCCGTTGTTTATTGTTGTTTAAAAATTAGCGTTTGAAATGTGTCTCTGTTGAATAAAAAAAAAGTTTTCAAAATTGTTTTAACTTTTTGACAAACATGCATGCATCGACCAATTTGAATCAAAATATCTCGGAAACGGCTGCTTGAAGCGACTTTTGAAATGCAGACTTTTTTCGCGTGAAAATGATAGAGTAATCAATGTTTCTTCTAGAAAAGGTGATACATACATGCACGACGAAGTTGTGATTCCCCAAAAAAGACGAAGACCTGTAGGCGGCGCCCCCTACAATTAAGGGCCAAACTAAGATCAAATTTGAATTTCTCATATTCCAATTTTCGTCCAAATATCGGCATTATTTTGAAAATTATATACGAAAAATCAAAATAAAAAAAAAATTAACACCCTGTTTATAAAAAATGAAGGCCTTGCGGAACTATGCTTGTATGAGCTTTTCACCTTTCAAATAACTGAGGAATCGTCCTGTAAAATATCGGACACTTTAGTTCGTTGAAATATTCAAGTTACATATCCCTGAGACAATTTTAAGAAAAAAAGTCTATATAAGCTTGTGTCCGGAAATGCTTTGTTTCGGAGATACAGGGTGTTGAAATTGATTTTTTTTGTTCGCTTTTTAAAAATAACTTTTGCAAAATATGAGTTATTTGCACGAAATTTGGTGCCCGGGGTTCTTTTGACGTGGGAAATCATAATTTCGTATTGATATTCATGTAACATCCAGAGGGCGCTGCGTACGCTGTCATTATTTATTTCAAATTGCCCTAACACTTTTGACAGTAAACTTTTGGTACTTTTCATGAAAAAACCTTTTCCAAGAAAAAAAGGTACATTTCCTCAACAACGCTGGAGGTGATCGTTTTCGAAATATTTATAATTTTCTATAATATCGATGCATGTTACTCAGCTTCTAGGGCGCTAAGTGAAGTTGCTGAGAACATTACAAAAACTAAGTATGTGTTAGGTCTCGTCAAAATAAACTACTTTTTTCCTATGAAATGTTTATCGAAAAATGATTTGTTTTTGAGATACAAATTGTTGAAATTTTTCTAAACATGGGTGGTTTTTGTCATGAGTTTTTTGTAATTTTAGTTATTTTCATCAAACTTCATACGCAGTATACCCGGACAGACTTCTTCTAAACTGAGCATTATCAAACTGCTTAATAAGTATAGCCAAATTTGATTGCAATAATTTTTGTTACTCTCCGCTTGCAAATTAAGTTAATTAAATCGAGTAGGCTATGAACGTTCGTTTATAAAAATAGAAGTTCGCTGTCACATTTTCAACTATTCATTGACAAATTCACAGTTCGGAGTTCATGAAGTGATTTTTTGGTACCATGCCCGACTTTACGAATGCTGAAATGACTGATATGGTTTTTGCATACGGCTTGGCTGACGGAAATTAACCGAGGCCAGACGCATCTATCAGAAAAGGTATCCCCAACGCGTCACTCCTTGTGCAGCGACATTTGCGAATCTTTCCCGGCGACTTTCCGAATCTGGAAGCTTTGAAAGAAATTCTGCAGTAAGACGGCCACGGACTACAAGAACTGTGGAATTGGAGGAGGCGGTTCTCGAAGAAATTAGTGAACATCCAGAGACAAGTACAAGAAAAATTAGTCAAACTTTAAATGTCACAGTACCGTTTACAGAATTTTAAAGGGACAGCAATTATATCCTTATCATATTCAGCGAGTCCAGGCACTTACGCTACGTGATTTTCAACCACGTATCGAATTTGCTCAATGACTTCAAAGAAAAGTCGAACTACATCCCCAAATTTTATCGAAAATCCTCTTCACAGATGAGGCTAATTTTCCAATGAATGGTATCATGAACTTCCATAACAACCACATCGGGGCGGAAGATAACCCACATGCGATAACGAAAACTAATTTCCAAGACAGATTCTCTTTTAATGTATGGGTAGGCATAATTGGGGAATATTGAATTAGGCCCTATTTTCTCCCCTTACGTTTGAATGGAGATGCTTTCCCAAATTTTTTGGAATACGAGCTTTCTCAGCTTATGGAAGATGTTCCCATTGGTCTCCGCAATCACTCTTGGTTTATGCACGATGGAGCATCTGCTCATTTCAGTCTGATAATAAGAAATTTCTTAGACGTAGCATATCCCCAACGATGGATAGGAAGAGGAGGCACTCAGCATTGGCCCCCGAGGTCACCGGACCTCAATACCGTCAACTTTTCCTTTTGGAGACACCTAGAATCACTAGTATATGCTAGCCCCATTGAAGACGAGGAAATGTTAAGGGATCGCATCATAGCTTGCTGCGAAACAATAAGAAACACTCCCGGCATTTTTCAACAGTTGCGGAATTATTTGATGAGGAGATCAGAGGCTTGTATTACTGTTGGAGGTTGTTGTAATAGTTGTTTCGTTCAATTTTTATATGTTCAATTGCCTAATAAATAATATAGTACTTCTTCGAATTGTTTTTTTACAAACTCCGAAATGTAGCATTTTCTAATCGATTAATTAAACCTGACAATTTTTTTATTTGGATTGATTAGGCAGTTTGATAACGCTCAGTTTGGAAGGAGTCTGTGTTTAAAGTTTGATGAAAATAACTGCAGTTGCAAATAACTTATGACAAAACCCAACAATGTTTTGAAAAAGTTCAACAATCTGTATCTCGAAAACAAATCCTTTTTCGATAAACATTTCATGAGAAAAAAGTTGTTTATTTTGACGAGACCTACCACATACTTAGTTTTTGTAATGTTCTCAGCAACTTCACTTAGCGCCCTAGGAGCTAAGTAACATGCATCGATATAGAAAATTGTAAATACCTCGAAAACGATCACCTCCAGCGTTGTTGAGGAATTGTACCTTTTTTACTAGGAAAAGGTGTGGGAATAAGGCTTTTTCATGAAAAGTACCAAAAATTTACTGTCAAAAATGTTAGGGCAATTTGAAATAAATAATGACAGCGTACGTAGCGCCCTCTAGATGTTACATGAAAATGAATACGAAATTATGATTTCTCACGTCAAAAAAACCCCGGGTACCAAATTTCGTGCAAATAACTTATTTTTTGCAAAAGTTATTTTCAAGAACAAAAAAATTCAATTTCAACAAGTTTATATTGACTTTTTCTTAAAATTGTCTCAGGAATACGTCACTTGAATATTTTAACGTACTTATGTTACACCCTGTACATGGTTCTTGGGCAAGTTCACGAGCAGTGAATGATCATCGTAAATGAATGAATCTGTAAAACGAAGCATTTAGTAACGGACACACGATTCCTTCAATTTTGGAACGAGTAGAATTGTTGTAATTCTTTCCGTTGAAAATCCGAATATAACATGGATTCTGGTGGTAATTTTATCCAGTTTCAAATGTGACTCGGAAAATATTCTCATCAAATATCATTCATACTACAGGATTTCATCGTAATATTTTTGAAATGTTCCCTCAAGCATTTTGCGGCCTCGTTATCAAATATTAAACCACTCAAGCTTCGCTATCGTGGTTTATTCAGATAACAAGTCCGCAAATCGCACTCAGTAAAACTTCCAGAATGCTTTCTCGAAAAAAATTAAAATTGAACGATAAAACCCCTAGCACATATGATAATACCCTCGAAAAATACCTAGTGTTTTTCACATTCAGACGTTCTTCCATCGACAGAGAAACGACGTGATTTATTGGAATTTTGTATGTTTATGGCATGAGTGCATTTGTCAGAATCCAAGCATTATCTGCTTACAATTCTTGTGGTAAGAATTCTCTTATTACCGGGCTGATTACACAATATCCGAAAGCCACAATGTAAGCCGATGAAACTAAACAAGGCCACATCTGCATCTCCGATAAGAAACTGACCCTCTCCGACCGATCTATTCCCGCAATCCCTCCCCGATAAAGTCCGACCACCTGGTACAATGCCAATTATACAAATAGCTGCAGGATCAAGAGACACTGTGCTGATATTCCAATGTTTATTCATCTTGTTGTAATCCCCAGAGCTCCACCTGATTGAAACACTGTTCACATATTCATGATTATCAGAAAGAATGTTTCAGGGCTGGGGAGGTGGGATTGGTTTCTGTTGGAATACAAACACAAAAAAAAATAATTAATAAAAAAACCTTTTTACACGCTTTATATTAGCTTGACTTGTATGTTTGTAACCGTATGTTTGTTTGTAACCGTATGTTTGTTTGTAACCGACTCTTTTGGGCGCGATGTTGACCCACTTCCAGACGTACGAATGATTTGAGAATTGGCAGGTGTACATAATTCCGGTGACAATGCAGTAAGAAATTTTTGTTTGAAAAAAAAAAAATGGCGGCTCCAATATGGCGTACGAGTTCTGTGATTATGGTCCGATTCGCTTCAAAATTGGTATCTGAGAATTTTCGTCGTCAGAGATTATGATTCTTTTGTCAAAACTGAAAAATTCGAGATGGCGGATCCAAAATAATAATAATAATAAAGCGGCTTTATTCATCATTTCAAATTCTACATATAACAAAGGAAAAATTCAACAGTATTAATTAATAGAGAGAAGGTGAACGATGAAAAGGCGTAGTGTCAGCTATAGCTGTTTTTCAACTCGACCACAAAAAAAAAGAAAAAAAAACATAAACAAAAAACAAATGAAACAAAAAGAAAAGTAATAAAAAGGTACAATCATCACAAATAACTACTTAAGCATATAACAAAGTAAAAAAAGTTAATAAAAAGTAAAATGGTAAATTTTGATAATTCTGTAATTTGTAATTGAAAAATTCTAGAAGGCGGCTCCAAAATGGCAGACGAGTTTTGTGATTATGGTCCAATTCTATTCAAAATTGGTATGTGGGGGTTTTTGGGGTCGGAGATTATGATTATTTTGTCAAAATTGAAGGATTCAAGATGGCGGCTCCAAAATGGTGGACGAGTTTTGTGATTATGGTCCAATTCTATTCAAAATTGGAGAATAATAGTTAAGAAAATTAAATAATAATAATAATAGTTTAAAAAACTGAAAAACACGATTCAGTAGAAAACAAAACAAAAAAGTTGAAAATAAATAATAGTTTGAAAACTAATGAACACGCTTTAATAGAAAACTAAACTAAAAAGTAGAGAATAACTTTAAATGAGTTTGAAATAAGAATACAGTGATTAACAACAAATTTATTTCATCGTAAAAAAGCGTGGCGTGCTTTTTAAGATATTTTCATAATGATTCTACTTTTACCAATATCTGTCCATGAAATATTAACAACAATTGGCATCAAGCACCCCACGCTTCTTTACGATGAGATAAATTTGTTGTTAATCACTGTATTCTTATTTCAAACTCATTTAAAATTATTTTCTACTTCTTAGTTTATTTTCCTATTAAAGCGTGTTCTTTAGTTTTTAAACTATTATTTATTAAAAACAAGCTTTTATTCAAATGCGCTAAAAAGTAAAAAATAATAGCTTTGGATGTGCGACGTAGGTTATTCCCTGAGTTATAGATTCAAAAGATTGTCGCGCAAACTTTTCAGTTCGAATACAGAAGCGACAAGCTTTTGAATCTATAACTCACGGAATAACCTACGTCCACATCAAACTAATATTTAGTTTTACGCATTTAATAACTCTTTAAAAAGGTTTTTAATAATTATTTTATTTTTTGCTTTTTAGTAAGTACACCTTAATCCACGCATTTTTGTTCTGTGCTATCCAGTTCTTCGAGGAGGAGACCATCTGAAGATTAACGCCTACACCATCTTAAATTAATGAATTCTGACAAAAAAACAATAATCTTCGACTAAATTCATAATCTCTGACCCCAAAAATCCCTACATGCCAATTTTGAATAGAAACGTTCCATTATCACAACCATGTGGAGCCGCCATCTTGAATTTTTGAATTTTGAAAATAAATTCATAGTCTTTGACCCCAAAAACCTCCACATACCATTTTTTTATAGAATCGGACCATAATTACAAAACTCGTTCGCCATCTTAGAGCCGCCATCTTGAATTTGTGAATTTTGAATGAAAAATCATAATCTCCGAAAACCCCCGCATACTGATTTCGAGTCGAATCGGACCATAAACACAAATCTCGTCCGCCATCTTAGAACCGCCATTTTTTTTTTTCTTTCTAAAATAATAAAATTCCATAATGCATTGTCACGGGAACTATGCACACCTGCCAAATTTCATGTTTATCGGGCAACGGGAAGTGGATCAAATTTAATTTGCAAGATTTGATGACAAACATCGGGACAGGTGAAACTAAATAAAAGCTTGTAAAATGAATCTTTTACTTCAGCAAATATATTCACATTAAATGGGGAACTTGAGGGAAAACTGAATACATGACTTTGTTGGAATATTCTGAAAAAATGTAGTGTATAAACTGTACTGCCCAATGCCCTTAATGTTGTGCGGAAAATTTTATAACACGTGTTTAATTTGACAATATCACTATGACAACTTTTTCGGCCCCAAAAAGTCGTATTGGCAACAGTCCATCATGACATATAGCTGCTAAAACCAGCAAATCGTCTGATGATGGTATATGAAGAGGATAGTTTTCGCATATTTTTCATATGGAATGGAACACCCAGTATATTGTAATATTTTTTATTTCTGAGAAAATTATGTTTCAGAATGTGACATTTCAAAAAGTTTTTACGCCTACTTAATTTTTTTAGAGTCACTTTTAATATTGCATCTAGGTGGCCATGATCGGACGTAAACTAATCTGAGGACCTCAGGTGATGTCAGAAAATTACAATCGCAAAGTTTTAGTGACTAGTGTGATAGATAGGAATAAGACAAGTTCGCAAAATTTCATTTTCGTGTCTTAACTATTACTTTTTAAATGGCGACCATTTTTTGACAAGCACTTTCCGAAAAAAGGATTTTTTGACGAAGCTAATGAAGATAAATTGAATATTCGTAAGGAAAATACTGGATAATAATTTATTTACTTTTGTCAAGTGTGCCATGGATATCCATGATGCCTAATATTTTTATCAAGTCCTCTTCGGAAAACAAAACACTTACTCAGGTTATGACGTGACATAAGCTTCATGAGCAGACAGTGAAATTTTCTTGATTTTCGTTAAATTTCAGTTTGATTTTTCTTCAAAATAATGTATACTCAAAGTGAAAAAGTGGATATGTTATAAAAATTTAGAGAATGTCATAGAAATTCAAGGAATGCTGCTGAGTTGTATGCTCAGAGATATCCCAATCGGCAACATCCAGCCCCTCAGTATTTTCCGTATGTTGAGAATCGTTTTAGGCAAGAAGGAAATCGAGAGGCGGAACAGAGGTTTATCATAAATGAAGAGACTGAGATTAACGTTCTTGCTTTCGTTTAGGCTAATAAAACGGTTTCATTGAAAGAAATTAGTCAAGAAATGCAGATGAGTCACGAATCAGCAAGAAAATACTGAAAATGCACGGATATCGAGCATTAAATATCAGTTTCATCAACATTTGTTGACGATGGCGATAGACGGGTAGTGTTTTGTGATTGGCTGGTTCGAAATCATAAAAGTTAACCCAAATTTATCAACTTTTTCTATTTTTCGACGAATCGATTTACGAATAATGGTATCTTCAATAAGCAAAATCTCGGTACTGGGCCCAACAAAATCAACATGCAATGGAGAAACAATTTTCAAGAAAGGTTCGGCGTCAATGTCTGGGCTGGTATCGTTGGAAACAAATAATTGGGCTAATATTGTTTCAAGGTCAGTTAACAGGGGTTAGGTACTTAGGTTCTCTTCAAATGAAATCGAGGATCATCTTTATAATCTACCTCGGCGAGTTTACTTCCAACAAGTGGAGCACCTCCTCATACTACCGGAGAAGTTCTAATTACAAAAAAGAGCATTTTAATAATAAAGTCATTGCAACCAATGGTGCAGTACGGTGGCCTGCTCGCTCACCGGATCTCACTGTGCTTGATTTCTTTATTCAAGGATATGTTGAAGGAGAGGTTTAGTATGCAACGACTCCAGTCACTCTTGAAATCTTAGAAGACAGAAATCTATTCTGTCAAAGAATACGTGAATCATTTTAAATGTTTATAATGTCATCTATGTTTTTATATTTTTGTATTTGTGTTTCTTGCTTGTTTCCATACTATTTGAATTGTTAATCTGATCATTTTATACTATTTTAATTGTTCAAGCTGATCATTACTCTTATGCTATTTTATTACTTTCATGCTATTTTTTGACTTGCTACAAACATTTTATTATGTAACGTGGTGAAATAAACTATATATCTATCTATCTATCTATCTACGGGCATTTAGAAGTATAACGCCTCAAATGTTACGAAACGTGTTAGAAAAACAATTGAACGAGCTAAAATGTGTTTTGAACAAGGAGGAATTCACTTTGAAAATGTACTACAGTAAAAGTGAATGAATTATTATCCATGGCACACTTGACAAAAAATAAATAAATTATTATCCAGTATTTTCCTTAGTAATCCTTAATTTATGTTCTTATTTTTAATCCAATCGCAAATAAATTAGTATCGTTAGATTCATAAAAAAATCCTTTTTTCGGAAAGTGCTTGTCAAAAAATGGTTGCCATTCGAAAATGTAATTTTGCCAATTTTTCTTATTCCTATCTATCATACTAGTGATTGTAATTTTCTGACATTACCTGAGGTCCTCAGATTAGTTCACGTCCGATCATGGCCACCTAGATGCAATATTAAAAATGAATCAGGCGTAAAAACTCTATAAAATGCCTGATTCTGATCCTGAATTGTCTCAGAAATCCAAAAATGTTACAATATACAGGGTGTTCCATTTAAAAATTCAGAAACGGACCCATTTCCGGTGAAACAGGAAGTGACCGGAAAGTGGAAAATACGCGAAAACTCTCCTCTTAATAATAATATAATAATAATAATAATAATAATATTCGTCTTTATTGTTTGAAAATAAAGTGGATAACAACTTTTTAAAAGATGTTGGCGACATTCGGCTACAAACGTTCTTCCATGCAACCAACAAAAAAAACATAGTTATGAACATAAATGGTTCGCAACAACAACAACAAAAAAAAGTTTATACATATACTGGTGACAGTTATAAGATTCCTTAAAATTTTGCGATAGAGTTTTAATAATAATAATAATAATAATAATAATAATAATAATAATAATAATATATATAATAATATAATAATAATAATAAATAATAATAATAATATATATATATTAATAATAATAATAATAATATATAATATATGCCAACGCTCTCTCAAACCTGGAAATTATACCGGCATGCCGTAAATCAGCAAAATCTCTAGCCGGCCGCATGCAGAGGCAGTCATTCTCGGATCGTTACGTCTGCTCAGGCACTGATTCTCGGACCCAATGATCTCTCACCTCACGGATGTGGAGAGGTCATTGAGTTTATTAACTCAACACGCCCTTCCGAATGGGTCGGAGCTTCGGAAGTTAGGGCCTGACTGGAAGTGTTTAGAACGAAAAAATAATAATAATAATAATAATAATATTATTAATAATAATAATAATAATAATAATAATAATAATAATAATAATAATAATAATAATAATAATAATAATAATAATAATAATAATAATAATAATAATAATTAATAATAATAATAATAATAATAATAATAATAATAATAATAATAATTGAGGTGGAAAAGGAAGAGATAAGAACAATTCTCAATCTCCCCACTACTTGCAAATACAGCGCAATGCCGCGACAGTATAAATACACTAAATGCCTCCTTGTACACAAAACATAATTTTCACATATTTATTATAATTGGGCTACTAATTGTCTATTTGCAAGGATCTAGGACTTGATATGCTCCTAAAGATTATGCCGGTTTGGAAGCGACTTAATATCGCAGGAATAATATTGAAAATTTTCACTGCATTGTATGAAAAGCTCCGCTTAAATCGTGTGGAATTGTGCCTAGGGATACAATAGAGATCTCTAGCTCTTGTCAGACAGTTGTGATAGTCCCCAAGTTTCATAAGTTTGTCTGAGAGGTAGGCCGGTGTTTTGAAATGATTGATTTGATATACGAGTCCAGCTAGTCTGCTAAAAAACCTCTCTTCTAAATTCAAAATTTTCATATTGTCATAGGTTGAGGAAACATGGTCATATTTTCTCATTCCACATGAGTATCTCATACAAGAATTTTGTATCTTTTGTAAAGTGTATTTATCCCTTGCTAGAAGGGAGGGCCAGTATATTTCGGAACAATACGCCAAACGAGACATAATCAAAGACTCGCATAATATTAGCTTAATGTTATTTGTGAGATAAAGTCTAATCATATATAATAATTTTAGAGTAGAATAGCTATGTTTTACCAGTTGTGACACATGCTTATCGAATTTCAATGTCGTATCCAGATGAAGACCAAGAGTTTTACATTGTTTCACAATGGTCAGTGTTTTCCCATTCAAAATTATTTCGAAATTTGGGCCGTTGGATATTTCACCAGTGTTTTGACCAAATAATATTAGTTGGGTTTTTGATTCATTCAGCAATAGCTTATGTGATTTCGACACTGAGGCAATAGTTTCAAGGTCTTCGTTGATACTAACACTTGCGAGAAAACTTTCAGATGTTGAGAATGAAAAATACAATTGCGTGTCGTCAGCGTATTGATGAGTTTGACAATAGTTTAAAAAGAAAGCAAAATCCGCAGAATACGCTGAAAATGATAATGGTCCCAGAATGCTTCCCTGTGGAACCCCCCTAGAAATATTTTCAAAGTTAGACATTTTTTCCCCCATCACCACTCTCTGTTTTCTCCCACTCAAGTAATTTTTAAAGAAACATATTGATTTATCATCTAAACCGAAATATTTAAGTTTTTTCAATAATATACTGTGGTCCAACGTGTCAAATGCCTTGCTGAAATCGAGTAGTATTAAACTTGTAATTTTTTTATTGTCTATAGATGTAAAAAAAAAAAATGTCATCTGTTACTTTGAGCAACGCCGTGGTGGTACTATGTTTTTTTCTGAATCCTGACTGTGTTGCCGGCAATATTTTATTTTGCGTAAAATATAATGATAATTGGTCAGATACTAATCTTTCAATTATTTTTGAGATAGTGGGTAAAATACTAATCGGTCGAAATTGTGATATATCATTCGGGTTTTCAATTTTTGGAATGGGTATGACATTGGCATATTTCCAAGATTTCGGAAAAGTGCCATTTGAAAAGCAAGTATTAATTATATGAACTAAGAACGGAGTTAATGTAGGAAACACAATTTCTAGCATTCTTAGATTGATATCATCACATACCATCAAACTATACCAAATCTCATTTGGATACACCTAATATTCTAGAAGTCAGATGGGAATCGGCCTTTAGTCACTTCTGACGTATCAGCGTATGATCTGTAGCTGTTTAATTACAATGTTCATTTATGATCAGATAATTAGTCTATACATTGTTTTCACTCAGAGCAGGTACATGCAAGCGGTAACGAGGCCATTGCGTATAAAAATATACACAAAAAAGGAACGTTCGTGAATGAAAGCTGTTATTTGAATTAGATCCTCTGAATGTCTGTTCGGAGAAAATAACACGCGAAGTTTTTCGTGTAACATGAGTGTTATTGCAATGTAGGTAATTGCAGACGCCCCAATGCCATAAACGATGGTAATCCACAACAACGCAGTCAATTGGAGATGGCTATTTCATAGTCTGATCAACATGTACCTTTTTTCGAATTCGAGTCCGCCTTCACCGGAAATTATGATCAAGTGCCATTCGATTCGTAATTGCAGAAACTTTTTGAAAAAATTGAAGTCCCGTTCGAAAAAATTGCAAAGGTTATAAATAATTTAGTGAAAAAAGCGTTTTTCGCGAATATCTCAGAAACTATTGCAGATATCTGAAATCGAAAAAAAATATCCTGAAAGAGCAGGAAATTTACTTAAAAAAGTCCCACCTCCCGGAACTCTACCACCAATAATTATAATTTTAAATGAGAGGTGAAAATAATTTTAACATATTAAATATGAATAAAAAAAGACAAAAAAATGCATGTACCATTTGGATACATGAATAAACAATAATCCGTCAAAAAAAAAAACCGCAATCTTTCTATTAGTTGTGCTTTTGTTAATTAAGTTAGAAATTAAAATAAAAACCCTGATCATTTTTAAAATGATCTGGATCTATTCTTTAAAGGCTTTAAAAAAATCCCTGTTGGAAAAAAAAACAAAACAATTTTTTATCAGCAATTGGATGCATTAAAAAAATGGAAAGTTCAAATAAACTTATAATTTTTTTTTATAAATATCTTGATTATTTCATTTCCTGATTGTTGAAAACTACACAAGAAAATATTTTTTTATTTTTTTCTTCCATTTTTAAATAATTGTTATAAGCAAATGCTATGTTTATAAGAACATTAATTTTTTTTGGGGAATCTAATCATTGATGAAAATTATGATTTTTGCTCTTTCATATTCTGAAAAACACAAATTTTTGGTTTATTTTTTATTTGTTATAAACAAATGTATTTCCGCCCAATATTATTTCAGATACTGAAAAAAAACATGTATGACAATTTTTTATATAATTTTAAATATGTTTGTGTTTTTAAGCTAAGCTTCGTGTTAAAAGCTCAATTCATTTATTTTAACGAAAAATCAAAAAGACTTGAAGTATTTTTGTCGTATCTTCAATAGTTTATGAGTTAATTCAATTACAATAATGAAAAACTGAAAGACATCGGCAAGCCCAAAAACACGAATATATTTAAAATTATATAGAAAATAGAAAAACATGTTTTTATCCCAAAATCACACATGGTTGTTTTCATTTTTATTTTTTTGTATCTGAAATTTTTTTTGCGCGGAAATCCATTGTTCATCAAATAAACAAATAAAAAATAGAAAAGCACAGCTAATAGAAAAATTTCGGATTTTGTTTCTCCGACAGATTAGTGTTAATTCGTGTATCCAAATGGTACATGAATTTTTGTGTTTCTCAATATTCATATTAAATGTTGTAAAAAAAAAGTTTTTGTTCAAATTAACGATCGTGCGGTGCGCGTGGAAGCCACATCACCCGTTTTTAGCCCTAGCTCTCAATAAAAATTATAAATAATGGTGGTAGAATTGCGGGAGGTGATATTGTTCGCAGGAAATTTCCTGCTCCTTAACGATTGTTTTTACGATTTCAGATTTCTGCAATAGTTTTTGAGATATTTGCGAAAAACGAAACCTACCTTTGTCTTACTAAATTGTTTATATGTTTTGCAATTTTCTCGAGTTAGACTTAATTTTTTTCACAGTCCTAAAAGCCTGAAAGAGATGAGCAACATCGCACGCAGGTACGTTTCAGGTCACGAAACACCCCAATTACACATAAATTGACGTTATAGGACATTGAGACACTGCAAAGTACTGTATTGCCAAATAACTTCATATACCCAATCGCCGTAGTAGTTTACGAAAAAATTTTTTATCTCTCAAATCGTTCAATTGGAGATGGCTATTCCATAGTCTGATCAACATGTGCCTTTTTTCGAATTCGAGTCCGACTTCACCGAAAATTATGATCAAGGTGCCATTCGATCCGTAGTTGCAGAAACTTTTTGAAAAAATTGAAGTCCCGCTCGAAAAAATTGCAAAAGTTATAAATAATTTAGTAATAAAAAGCGTTTTTCGCGAATATCTCAGAAACTATTGCAGATATCTGAAATCGAAAAAAAAACATATCCTGAAAGAGCAGGAAATTTACTTGAAAAAAGGCCGACCTCCCGGAACTCTACCACCAATATTTATAATTTTAAATGAGAGGTTAAAATGATTTTAATATATTAAATATGAATATTAAGGAACAAAAAAATGCATGTACCATTTGGATACATGAAAAAACAATAATCCGTCGAAAAAAAAATCCGCAATCTTTCTATTAGTTGTGCTTTTGTTAATTAAGTTAGAAATTAACATAAAAACCCCAATCATTTTTGAACTGAAAACCTGAGATTTCGGATCTATCCTTTGAAGGCTCTAAAGAAAATCCATGTTGGAAAAAAAAACAATTTTTTAGCAACAATTGGATGCATTAAAAAATGGAAAGTTCAAATGAACTTATAATTTTTTTTTATAAATATCTTGATCATTTCATTTCCTGATTGTTGAAAACTACACAAAAAAATATTTATTTTTATTTTTTTCTACCATTTTTTAAATAATTGTTATAAACAAATGCTATGTTTATAAGAAAATTAATTTTTTTTGGGGAATCTAATCATTGATGAAAATGATGATTTTTGCCCTTTTATATTCTGGAAAACACAAATTTTCGGTTTATCTTTTATTTGTTATAAACAAATGGATTTCCGCCCAATATTATTTCAGATACTAAAAATAACATGTATGACAATTTTTTATATAATTTTAAATATGTTTGTGTTTTTAAGCTAAGCTTCGTGTTAAAAGCTCAATTTATTTATTGTTTAACGAAAAATCAAAAAGACCTGAAGTATTTTTGTCGTATCTTCAATAGTTTATAAGTTAATTCAATTACAATAATGAAAAACTGAAAGACATCGGCAAGCTCAAAAACACGAATATATTTAAAATTATATAAAAAATAGAAAAACATGTTTTTATCGCAAAATCACACATGGTTGTTTTCATTTTTATTTTTTTGTATCTGAAAAATTTTTTGCTCGGAAATCCATTTGTTTATTGTTCATCAAATTAACAATTAAAAAATCGAAAAGCACAACTAATAGAAAAATTTTTGTTAATTCGTGTATCCAAATGGTTCAATTGGAGATGGCTATTCCATAGTCTGATCAACTTGTGCCTTTTTCGAATTCGAGTCCGACTTCACCGAAAGTTATGATCAAGGTGCCATTCGATTCGTAGTTGCAGAAACTTTTTGAAAAAATTGAAGTCCCGCTTGAAAAAATTGCAAAAGTTATAAATAATTTAGTAATAAAAAGCGTTTTTCGCGAATATCTCAGAAACTATTGCAAATATCTAAAATGGAAAAAAAACATATCCTGAAAGAGCAGGAAATTTACTTAAAAAAAGGCCGACCTCCCGGAACTCTATCACCAATATTTATGATTTCAAATGACAGGTGAAAATAATTTTAATATATTAAATATGAATATTAAGGAACAAAAAAATGCATGTACCATTTGGATACATGAAAAAACAATAATCCGTCGAAAAAAAATCCGCAATCTTTCTATTAGTTGTGCTTTTGTTAATTAACTTAGAAATTAACATAAAAACCCTGATCATTTTTCAACTGAAAATCTGAGATTTTGGATCTATCCTTTGAAGGCTTTAAAGAAAATCCCCGTTGGACAAAAAAAACAAAACACTTTTTTATTAACAATTGGATGCATTAAAAAATGGAAAGTTCAAATAAACTTATATTTTTTTTTTAATATCTTGATTATTTCATTTCCTGATTGTTGAAAACTACAAGAAAAAAAATATTTTTTTTTTCTTTCATTTTCAAATAATTGTTATAAAGAAATGCTATGTTTATAAAAAAATCAAATTTTGTTTGGGAATCTAATCATTGATGAAAATGATGATTTTGGCTCTTTCATATTCTGAAAAACACAAATTTTCGGTTTATTTTTTATTTGTTATAAACAAATGGATTTCCGCCCAATATTATGTCATAAACTAAAAAAAAAAAAACATGTATGATAATTTTTTATATAATTTTAAATATGTTTGTAAGCTTCGTGTTGAAAGCTCAATTCAGTTATTGTTTAACGAAAAATCAAAAAGACAAGTATTTTTGTCGTATCTTCGATAGTTTATAAGTTAATTCAATTACAATAATGAAAAACTGAAAGACAACGGCAAGCTTAAGAACACGAATATATTTAAAATTATATAAAAAAACATGGAAAAATATGTTTTTATCGCAGAATCACACATAGTTGTTTTCATTTTTAATTTTTTTTTTGTATCTTAAATTTTTTTTGCGCGGAAATCTATTGTTCATCAAATAAACAAATAAAAAATAGAAAAGCAAAACTAATAGAAAAATTGCGGATTTTTTTTCTCGGGCAGATTATTGTTAATTCGTGTATAAAAATTGTACATGAATTTGTGTGTTTCTCAATATTCATATTTTATGGTGTAAAAAAAAAATTTGTTCAAATGAACGAATCGTGCGGTGCGCGTGGAAGCCACAACACGTTTTTAACCCTATCTCTCAATTAAAATTATAAATAATGGTGGTATAATTGCGGGAGGTGATATTGTTTTTAGGAAATTCCCTGCTCCTTAACGATTGTTTTTACGATTTCAGATTTCTGCAATAGTTTTTGAGATATTTGCGAAAAACGAAACCTACCTTTGTCTTACTAAATTGTTTATATTTTTTGCAGTTTTTTCGAGTTGGACTTAATTTTTTTCACAGTCCTAAAAGCCTGGAAGAGACGAGCAACATCGCACGCAGGCACGTTTCAGGTCACTAAATACCCCAATTACACATAAATTGACGTTATAGGACATTGAGACACTGCAAAGTACTGTATTGCCAAATATCTTCATATACCCAATCGCCGTAGTAGTTTACGAAAAAAATGTGTATGTCTCAAACCGTTCAAAATTAGGAAGCCGAATTTGTGGAGCAGTTGAGGTACGTTTACTACGAAACGGAGGACGAATGCAGCTGATTCTCGGCGGCTGAAGGATATGGTCGACGCAAGTTTAAGTTTGTGTTTTCTCTAGCGCGTCAGTTGTGTGCGATCTTTGGCAGAAAGTGGATAATTAACGATGGCAAAAAATTGCATTTAGCCACTCCTACCGAGATGGAATCCTATTTATATAGAATGCTATTGAGATAGGGGAATTGTATGTAGTGTTTCTTTCTGTCACTAGATACCGCCAGTTGAAAGTTACTTTTTCCGGCGTACCTATGGGTGATGTGGGCTTGATGGTGTTTTCATTTATATTGGGTCTCGCTTCGGCCAAGGTCTTCAAGTCTCTGACTGGTGACTACTCCGTACTGATGAGGGCCAAAAGCCTGAAACCGGTATGCGGGTTGGTAGGCGGACCTGGCATAAATTAAACATAATCGAGTTTTTCAGAAAGATACATTTGCAATTAATTTTCATATTCTATGGAAGTTTGCAAAGATTTTCAGGTGAATATCATTCAACGTTCTGCGTGGTATTTGCCAGGAAAGTAGTTGTTTTTCGCTTATTCGCAATTGTTTCAATTGATATTGAAATCGTTGTGGAGAAGATTCCAAAAGTTCCTAATTTTTTTTACACGCTTTATATTAGCTTCACTTGTATGTTTGTTTGTTTGTAACAGACTCCTTTGGGCGCGATTTTGACCCACTTCCAGACGTCCGAATGTTTTAAAATTAGGCAGGTGTACATAATTCTGGTGACAATGCATTAAAAAAATTTTGGTTGGGAAAAAAAACAAAATGGCGGCTCCAATATGGCGTACGAGTTTTGTGATTATGGTCTGATTCGCTTCAAAATTGGTATCTGAGGGTTTTTGTGGTCGGAGATTAGGATTATTTTGTCAAAATTGTAAGATTCAAGATGGCGGCTCCAAAATGGTGGACGAGTTTTGTGATTATGGTCTGATTCTATTCAAAATTGATATGTGGAGGTTTTTGGGGTCGAATATCATGATTCTTCCGTGAAAATTGAAAAAATTCAAGATGGCGGTTCTGAAATGGCGGACGAGTTTTGTGATTATGGTCTGATTCTATTCAAAATTGGTATGTGGGGTTTTTGGGGTCGGAGATTAGTTTATTTTGTCAAAATTGAAGGATTCAAGATGGCGGCTCCAAAATGGCCGCGAGTTTTGTGATTATGGTCCGATTCTATTCGATATTGGAGAATAATAATTGAAAAAAATGAATAATGATAATAATAGTTCGAAAAACTAAAAACACGCGTTAATAGAAAACTAAACTGAAATTTCTTGACATGATTTTTGGGTAACCTTCCACAGTCTGAAAATGAAAATATAATCAGGAAAATCTATACAAGTGTAGAAAGGGCAAACTGATTAGTTCACCCCGATAAGTTATTGCGTTCACCAAATTATATTTCCTATGGAAAAATGATTCAATTTGTCAATAACTTGCCGTTTTCTGAATTTGCCTATCAAAAAAATTTTTAAAAAATTCAAAAGATACTTCTCTATATAGTTTTTTGCTTGACGTTTCGGGGACTATATCTGCCCCCGTTCTCAAAATCTTCTAAATCTCCTTTAATTGTTTTATAATTTGGATTTTTGCTCGCAGAGTCTTTTTTGCTTTTTCAACTGACGGATGTCAATTGAGATCTGCCAAAAATGCATATCCAGATCAGTTTGTGGAAAAAACAATCACTGACATTGAAAACAAAAACCCATCAAACAACCAATTAACACAACCAACAGGAGTACTCCCACCCCTACTTTAATACCTTAGTCCCCGGATTATCTGAAAAGATCAAACGAATTGGACATAGGTATGATGTGAGAACATCATTTAGAACAGCAAACACACTGAGATCTATACTAACACAAACAAAACCAAAAAACGCAGAAGAAAGTACCAAAAATTGTGTTTACAACATACCTTGTTCTTGTGGTGATAGTTATATAGGTGAAACATCAAGACCATTGGAAGTGCGCCAAAGTGAACATCAGAGTTACATCAGAAATCGACAAGTAACTGGATCAAAAATTGCAGAACATATCCTCACATCCAATGGCGATCATACGATTGAATGGAATAGGACAAAAATCTTGATGAAAGAACCACATCAAGAGAGGAGAAAATTGAAAGAAACGGCCTGTATTCTTCTTTCCAATAACAACTGCTTTTCAACAAATTCTGTTGAAATGGATCATACATGGTTACCTCTACTCAGAGAGGAAGTGAGATATGGTAGAATGCTAATAAACTGATCCAAACAACACCCCATATATCAAATGAGCAATACGTCAATCTCAAACTTTTTTGGCAGATCTCAATTGACATCCGTCAGTTGAAAAAGCAAAAAAGACTCTGCGAGCAAAAATCCAAATTATAAAACAATTAAAGGAGATTTAGAAGATTTTGAGAACGGGGGCAGATATAGTCCCCGAAACGTCAAGCAAAAAACTATACAGAGAAGTATCTTTTGAATTTTTTAAAAATTTTTTTTTTTTTTTTTGATAGGCAAATTCAGAAAACGGCAAGTTATTGACAAATTGAATCATTTTTCCATAGGAAATATAATTTGGTGAACGCAATAACTTATCGGGGTGAACTAATCAGTTTGCCCTTTCTACACTTGTATAGATTTTCCTGATTATATTTTCATTTTCAGACTGTGGAAGGTTACCCAAAAATCATGTCAAGAAACGTTGTTCCTCCACAAAAAACCACATTCATTAAACTGAAATGTTGAAAATAAATAATATTTTCAAAAAACAAAAAACACGCTTTTATAGAAAACCAGACTAAAAAAATAGAAAAAAAAAAAACAATTTATTTTAAAAAAAGCGGTGGGGTGCATGGTATCAATAATTATATATTACATTACACACCTAGGGCAGTAAAGTAAGAAATGTCTCAGATCACAGGTAATTGTTGGCCAAGGCGATACCATGCACCCGACGTTTTTAATCAAATAAGTTTTTTTCTTATTTTCTATTTTTTTGGTCTGGTTTTCTATAAAAATGTGTTTTTTAGTTTTCTTGAACTATTATTTATTTATATTACACTTCACATGGCTTTCTTGTTTGTAAATGGCTATCTTTAACGATGGAAGATAGGGACCAGAGTTTATCTTTCAGTCGCAGATGATTCCACATCTGATTTCATTATCATCCTGTTCATATTTACAAACAAACCAATGTAACGTGAATGTTCAATATGACCACTATTTTAGTTCAAACATACTATTATTCTACTTTCAATGAATTTCGTAGCATTTGTGATTTCGTTGAGATCAAGACTGTGAAAATTTTGTAATATTTCAAGTCTCCAATCATCCATGTAGAGTCTACAGGGGTAACATCTGAAGATCTACCAGGCCACAAAATGGTCCCCGATTTTCCCACCAACGGTGATTGAACAAATATGCCAATTTGGTATCTACAGTTCTTGTTTTGTTCGGTGTCCATTTGGTACCATGAACGTGCAGCTCTAGCGAGTGGCAAATTTCCAAGAAATGTTTCTACCATGTTCTGGATAATTTCCAAGTATCTTACACTATTCAAATTTCCATCGTATATAAAATAGCGTACATCTTGGTTCATTATCAAACAAAACAGATTTATGTTTTTCTGATATCAAATCAGGAACATCAAAGCTATTTTTTTCCAGTTCTTCTGGTCTGATAATGATCCATACACTATATATATATATTCATGTGACAATCATATAATTTCCTGTCCGCAAACAGATCGATATAGCCGTTATCAGGTTGATTACCTAGTGTCAACAGCTCGTTCAATCATCTTTTCCAATTAGCAGACTGTTTTCCTTGTGCAGTCATCGAAGCCAGCCAATATTAGCCAAATATGCTCCTACATGAGGATGAGGATATTTGTGTTTTGATTAAATCACAACAGATTGGTGGCGAGGTGGATTTGGACGTCATTAAACTCGACAAGGACGTGTCCGTTTTTTATCGGTCAAAAATAAAAAATTACCCGGAATAGATGAAATACAAACGCAGACAATACATTTTTCAGCACCAACGATGAAAGAGCCAACGGCCTTCATATTAAATGAATGCATTGAACAGAAATGCTTTCCCAGCATCTTCAAAATGCTGTTATTAGGCTCATTTTCAAGGCAGGCAATAGGAAAGAAGTCATAAATTACAGAACAATTTCCTTAATCACAACTACTACGTAAGTTTTTGAAAAAATATTGAAAAATCGTCTAAACGGTTAATAGAAAAAAAAATCATAACGAATAGCTAGTATGGCTTAAGGGAGCTGTGTCAACTCAAAATGCAATTCTTGCCCTCACCACCAATATGTATAATGCTTTAGATGAAGAAAAATCCCCTCTCCGTGGGTTTTCGTAGATCTCTCTAAAGCATTTGACACAGTGAGTCACCCCTTGCTCATCGAATACTTAGAAAACATCGGTATAAAAAGGACACCTGCGAAACTATTTGAAAGCTACCTCTCCGACAGACGTGTTCAAATAAAATCGGATAGAAGTGACAAGTAAAAAAATACGTCGTAGCCCAGGGGACTGTTCTTGGACCACTTATTTTCAACATATATCTGAATGATCTCTCCAAAATATACACCGATGGAAAATTTATCACTCACGCGGATGATTCGCCGATTTTTTATAGTCACCATAATTGGCAGTCTCTAAAAATTCATCAGGAAAAATTCAAGGCTTCTTCAACTGTAGCTAACGATTAACTTCGAGAAAACCTCCTTCTTGTCAATCCATATGGACAAAAGGAATACCCTATCTACGAACATGAGTATCAGCAATGAAACCCCGATGAGAATATGCCATAAAATAAAATATTTGCTATGTATCTGAACCAGACGTTGATGACTGTTCAGTGATTGATACTGCTCAAATGTATTACCAAATTAATCAAATACACCCTGACATAAAATTCACTTAGGAATAGAATCAAATAATGAATTGAATTGTTTAGATCTTACAATCATAAAAATGTCATATCTTAGATTTCAATGTCTACAGAAAACCCACACAAACTGATCCCTAACTTTTCTAATCACCCTCACCAGCACAAAATGGCTGCTTTCAATTGTTAATTCACAGACTCTTAAATATACCTCTTTCTAATATTGAGTATTGAAAAAATTGAATATTCTCAAACAAATAGCTTCCAACAATGATTATAATCCTAACATCATCAACATTTTGGTTTAAAAAAAAATAAATACATTTAACAAATTCATTTCAATACCTTTTCTAAACGACAACATTTCTAACAAAGTAGCTAGTTGCATTAAAAGTAACGTTGACCACATTAGAATTTCTTTGAGAACCAATAATAGCTTGAGTAGATTTTTATCAATACAAAGGACAAATTCGAAGTGTCTCTCCAAAAGAAATGATTCTAACTTTTTCCATCTTTGCAAAGTGAGATTGCTTTTTGAAAATGTGTTTCCCATTTCTTCCGGTCTTCCTGATGATCGTGGAAGCGTGAAATAGATTTTCGTCGACAAAAATGTATTGAAGACCTAGTGAATGCGATGTCTCTCCTGCGTCAATGTTACGAATGATTTCTGGTGAGTACTTCTTTGGAAAACATTCTTCTTTGCCTCATTCATCTTTATGAGTTCCTAATCAAGACTGGAATAGAAAATCAAATAACTATCTGAATGAAAATGCAAATTTTCAATTTCAGATTTTTTCTTTTGAGTTAGGGCCTTTTCAGAATATCTATCAGATGTAGTTCAATGTCCAGCGTGGCTTTAGCCGGGGAAGTAGTTGTTTTCTGTTAGACATTCACAAAAAATAACTTAATTTTAATCGTGGATTTTTCAATTCACAGAAAAATCTTTCTTTCAATATTCAATTGAGAATGTTTCCCTTTTCAACAAAGGACAAAGTTGACAAACTTTCCAAAAGTCGCATATATAAGTTAAATTGTGAAGATTGTGATGCAGCCTACTTTGGTAGAACCTGTACACCTTTGGAAGTTCGTATAATTGAACATTTAAACAGTGATAAAGTATCTGCCCTCGGTCATCACTTGAGATTCAACAAACATAATTTCAGTTCAAATAGAAATTCGCAAATCCTACATGAGGTCAGTTCCAAAAATTATAATTATAATTTCTTGAAGACCTACACATTCGTTACGAATTACTCAACAATTATCTTTGTCTCAACACTCAAGTCAATTCAAATAAATCCTATTTTCCGCTTCATAGACGCCTAGAATGAAATAAAATTTAACTTTCCCAGCCATTTTACCTCAATTCAGATTCTACTTCTCATTTTAATCATGTTAATAATTCCAATTTTCATTCTCTATGATGATATTACTTGTATCTCTTTGCAATTTGCTAGCCTGTCTTTCAACTTCCTCCATACCGAGAATATTAGTCATTCGGTGAAATCGTCAAGCCGAAATCTCAAGTGCCATTGACAATGGTTAATGAATTTATGGGGGCTTTATGAGCCCTTGCAGTGAATACTTTCACACAATTACATGCTGGTAATTTCAATTCGAAATTTGAAAAATTAATTCGAATATTTTTGCATTCGCAGAAACACACAAATTCGAATAGTTATTATTGCAATTGAGTTAAAATTTCTATTAAAGATACCCTTGGCTTTTGCACCAAGGTCATTAATAACACATCAATGCGTATTTACCACATCCCTTTGTCGGCCGAAAAGGGTTTTGCCCCGCTAATCCGGAGGTGCGAAAATCTAATCACTCTCATTAGACTTGCCAATATGCCGTTACTGAGTTTTTTATATATCAATTTACACAGGGTAGTTTGATGTGAGATTCCACTGAAGCTCTAGGCTCGCGGGAAATGCGAGGCTCCGCGGCAACATTTGAAAGTTCCGCGGTATATCGTTTTCCACACGACACAAGTTATGATCAAAAAAATATGGTCCTATAATCGTATTCCCTATAACTCTAAAAGTGAATATAGTGTGTATCGAAATTCATCCCTTTTTAAAGATTATCTGAATTTCAGCATTCCACAGAAATCGATATGCAATGAATTCAAAAGTGAGTTCCAAACACCAATTACTGTACTTGAGGTCGGCATAAAGAATCCTATAAAAACTTTCCGATCTCCGTAGACGCTCTCCAATCTTGAAGCGGATCTGTGTGCATAATTCGGTTACTAACATCGCCCTTTGAAGCCAGTGAAAAAGTGGCACAGAGATGAGAATCCACGTAGCGTATTTTCGATTTACTTTTCCATTCTTCCCTGATCTATTGAGGTTTTCAATTTCGCCCGCGACATCCAAGGGTGTTTTGATACGTGAATCAGACCCCATTTCAGAAAATGAATCGGTATCCTCCTTCCGTTTTTCTCAATTGGACTATTTTGTGGAAACACGATTTCGGATTTACATTTGTATTGAAAGTGGGTGATACCGGACAGCTGAATTTTCAGTTTAGGTACTCTTTGGGTGGGTGGCTGGTAGTCTGATCAACAAGTTCAAAATGGTGTTAATTATTGATAAAGCTCCTAAAAATATGAGCGATAGCTCATTCGATTCGGGATGAGGTGTAGAAAAATGTTTTTCGATGATTCTACAGCACATAAAAAAAGCAAATTAACAAGTAAAGAGGGAAAAAAAGGCATTTAGTTTCTCGCTAATAATTCAAAAGTTATTGATAATTAAAAAAATGTAAAAGAAGATTTTGAAAAAGGAGGAAATTTCCAAAAATATGTTCCAACTCCCGGAACTCTATCACTATTATGTTGAATTCACACAATAGAAGACAATTTTGAAAGTCTAAATGTTCCTCGTGAAAATTGTATGGAAGGACATATTGAATACTCGTGTGTGCAATGTAGAAAGATAAAATTGGTAATTTTATGTTTTTACCGTTCAAATTTGGGTAGAATAGATGTTTTCATGGAATGTTTTGAAAATATTCTTCAAGAGTTGACTACAAAATTTCGTGATCATAAAATAGTTCTATGTGGAGATTTCAACATAAATATCTTTGAAAAAAAACAACAAATCAATTGAATTTTTAGAGTTATTCCTTCTTATAATTTTCACCAAAAATTTTTGAGGCAACAAGGGTGACAAAAAAGACGGCAACCCTTATTGATAACTGCTTTGTAAACTTCGAGAACGTCGAGAGTGAAGTGGTAGTTACAGCCTTGTCTGACCACCATGGTCAAATAGTAAATCTGGAAAACAAGGTTACCTATGAAAAAATTACTGATCAAACTAAGAGAATATTTTCTGAAACCAAATTAAAACATTTCAGGAAAGAGCTGCAGTCTGAAGACTGGGATGTAGTTCTTGAAAATTCAGAAGTTAATGAGGCATAGTCTAAATATTTTTACTGGAGTAATGGACAGAATCATGCCAAAAAAGAAATATTCTCCTTATAGATATAGTTCAAAGTCATGGATAAGGGTTGGTATCAAAGTTTCATGCAAAAATAAACGAATATTATTTGAAAAACTTAGTAGAGTACTAGTAACCGAGGGTTACTATAGAAAATACACCAACATTCTAAAAAAAGGTCATTAAAGAAGCGAAAGTGATGAATAATTTGAAACAAATACAGATAGCAGAAAACGAAGGAAAGGCAACCTGGGGTCTTATCAAATAATATAACAAAAAAAAAAAATTAATAATATATTTTTTGAATGCATGTCCAAAGGTAGAAACCAAATCCAATACCAATTATTGTAAAATATCAAACTACATTCCGCATAGTATATTTCTAGATGAAGCTACTCCTCTAGAAATAATTGAATGTATAAAAAGCTTAAAAAACAAAAAATTGGTTGGCATTGATTAAAGCACTCCTGAAGAATGTAGCAGATTTGATAGCCATTCCAATATAAATTTCTGTTTTGAAATGGGGATCTTTCCGGAAGAATTGAAGATAGCTCACATAAAACCTATATTCAAAAAAGGAAGAAAAGATGACTTCAAAAACTTCAGACCTATATATCTGCTTCCTTAACTGAGCAAAATTCCAGAAAAACTTATTTATAAAAGACTGATGCACTTTTTAGAAAAAAATTAAGTTATAACAATGCCAAAATGGATTAAGAAAGGAAAGAACAACAACATTGGCAATTTATCAAGCCTTGGTACAAACTCACAAAATGATGGCAAATGCACATTAGCAATGTGCTTAGATCTTTCAGAAGCATTCGATAGTGTGGAACACAAAATATTACTGGACAGAATGGAAAAAATATGGAATTCGGGGAGTGGCACACAGACTGCTTGAATCTTATTTATGTGATAGACAACAATTTGTAGTAGAAGAGGATGAAACTGGAAACCTCATCAAATCAGAGAAGGCTGTGGTAAAGAGAGGGGTACCACATGGTTCTATTTTAGGTCCACTCCTGTACATTTTATATACGAATGAACTTCCAGAAATACTTAAACAAGCTGTTATATGTACGCCGATGCTACGTCTCCGATTATCAACGAAGATAACTCTTTGTCAGCTACTGCTACGGTCAATGAAGTTGAATGACTGGTACTCAGAAAATAATCTCTTGTTGAATGTAGATAAAACACAAATCATTATAGACAAAACAACAAACAAAACATAGTGGTTGACAAGGCAGTAGTTAAGACATTCAGCAATATATCTTTCTCAGGAGTGATCGTTCAGATTGGAAAGCTCACATAGATCAGTTGACTCAAGACTTATTAAAATATACATATGTACTCTCAGAAAATATAAAAGTGCATGCTGCCTCAATATCGTATAATGCATATGTACAGTCCAAACTCCATTATAGAATAACATTTGGGGGAAACTCTTCCCACATACAGAGAGTACTTACTCTTCAGAAAAAAAATGTTAGAAAAATTTTCAAAGTTGCTCAAAGGGAAAGCTGCAAACCCCTTTATATAAACAATAATATCTTAACGGTTATCTCTTTATATATATATATATATATATATATATATATATATATATATATATATATATATGAGTCTATAATTTTTTCTGAATAATAAATACATGTTTAGTAGTAGGGAAGTAACTCATGAACACGATACAAGAAAAAAAATTGATTTAAGAAATGACAAAGTTAAATTTACGTATATTCAAAAAAATGTGCAGTATAGTTTGGTGAAAATATGGAATAAGCTGCCAAATAACATAAGATTGATGGAAAATGGAGCAATTGAGAGGAGACTAAAAATTTTCTTATGCAAAAATGCATTTTATAACATTGAAGAATGTTTTCAACATGATATGGAAAGTTTGTGATAATTGTATGTGCAGATACCTAATATCGGTCTATAAGGGGTGTGTGTGTAAGTAAAAGTATGTGACAATATGTGTCAATCTATCTATATGTATATGTATGTGTATATACAAGGGTGTGTGTGTAAGTGTATATCGGTATATGTATGTTCACTTAGAAACCCATTAATTCGTTTTTAACGCTACTCGACAAGTCTGTTATTTGGGATTTGATTACTTTCCTAATATCTGTGCAAGTTTCTCCATTCTATACATTTTCAATGATTTTATTATGACAGGAAGTATGAAACGACATACATGTAAAGATGTTATCGTAATCTTCGTAATTATATTTAAGATTATTTATTTGACATGTTCTAAACTTCTATGAGGTATGTAAATTAACAGAACGAATGAAAATATCTATCTATGTATAATTTCAATTTATCGCCGAAAATTGGGCTTCACGCGGCGCATCGCCGCTGAAAACAGTATACCACATGAAAACACTGTATTCTCTAATCTTCTCCTAATCTTGATTTTCACCTCAGCGTTCAGTTGTCTTGTTGGAATATATGTACTATTGTGCCTGTGGATTTTCGTTTTGTGTATCTATTACCTCTGACCATGGTTTACATTTTCAAGGATTTCAACTCTGACTTCGTTATATGACAAATCATTGTTACAGAGCCTTGAGGATGAATATAATTAAATTCGAAACGTCCACCAGAAAATAATAGTTTTTTCTTCAACGTATACTGATCCCAATTCCAACAAATGAATATATTATTGGAAGAGCATGCGTTGTTGATCACTAATCACATTCCATCACGACCGTTCTATCACAAAATTTCTCTTCTAGCAAATATATCTATCATTTATGATAATTATTACCATTCGAAAAACAACTGTTGACTTATTCCATTGGAGAAATGAAATAATTCTGCCTAATTTTTTCCAGCATCAAATTATTCCTAGGCGAGTTCTATGTGCGGATTCATTGCCAAAATGAATTTCAAATGGACGCACAAATCTGTAACGAAAGCATTCATCAGTCTGTTGTGTTATTTATGTTATTACTTCAACTTCCTCTGTTAACTTTTCCACTTTATAGGTCAAGTAAAACTGTGATTTGTGGTTTTCTATCATGAAAGTGTTTCCTTCCCTACTTACAACACGCATACGAAAGTTTACACGCAATTCTTCCACGCCTAAGTGCGTTTATGTTGGAGCTGCGATAAATGATGAGAGCGACCACGAGAACAGCGACAAGAGCAGCGCAAATTTCATATCACTGATGTGTAGTTTATAGTAGAGCTTCGGCAGTAGCCTGCTTTGCAGGTTGGAGTAAACTACTGAAAAAAGGTTTTGGAAATGAGTGGTTTTGAGGAAGAAATACTTTCAAATGCCCTTAAATACTATATTATTAAAAGTGCGCGTGAAAAGTACAAATTCTCTGCCCATCCTAAAACTACCCAAAGACACATGTTTGGAGAATTTCATCATCTTTATAAACAATTAGCGGTATAGAAAGGAGTATTCAAATATAAAAAAAAAAGTAGAAGGTATCGTAATCGTTCTATAATTAGAGATTTCTACACGATTACCTTTTTTATGGAGGGGAACGACTTTGCCCATCTTTATTATATCCACAAAAGGATAGATTGTTTAGATAGGTCAGGGGTGAAATAATAAGTGGTAGCGCTTTACCACAATAAAAGCTGGAATTTCATCAAATCCATGGTATTTTGAGTTTTTTTAATCAAGTAGATAACAGTTCGAATAATTCCCCCTTTGTAAATAGATAAAGATCAATTTTCAAGTGACAAAAGCATCGTTTTCGGGATATAATGAATAATATTTTTAACCGACGAAAAAAAGGAGGAGGTTCTCTAGTCGACGAGTATATTTTTTTCATGTGAAACATCTATTGGCGCAACTTTACCAGTTTGCCGTCACGCTCTCTCATGCCGTCACGACACCGCTTGTGTGCGCGCGCACAATACACACTCTGTCACTTCTCTGTATTAGCTGCTTACTATATCTATCCGACTATAGATAGCTCGTACGCCCGCCTTATATTTATTTCTTAAAAATATTATTTTATTATTATCGTTTTCAAAGCGCTTAAAAGAATTCGAATCAGTGATAAAATTATTGAATCAAAACATGAGTGACAGTGACGATCAAGTGACCAAAAATAAACAAAAAGTTGATGATGATCAAAGTAAAATGTTTAATATGTGTGCACAACGTTTGCTTTACGAAACACAATCTACCCACTCTAAGCAAAGGTTAGTAAACCATCCCTTAATATACAATTTTATTTTATTACTATTCTCATTTATTTATTATTATCATTTGAGGTTAGAAATGTGCTAACTGATATCAACAAGTGGTTTATTTTCTGCGCATGCGTAAAAAAAAGCAAGAAGTGTTTTAAGTCCTTTCTGTGTATGTGGGTGTGTGTGTAGGTGTGTGTGTGTGGGTGTGTAGGTGGGTGTGTGTGTGTGTGAGGCTTCTATTTGTACAAAAATTTAAACTAATAAAATTACTCCATATTTTCTATTGGTTTTTGGTTTGTAATAAATAGAAATTTGAATATTCACTGAGATGTTTCACATCTGCCGGGCGTCCGTGACGGTCAACTTTTTTTATGTATGACCACGTATAACTTTTTACAGAGTATTCCGATTCTGATGATTCTTTTTTAATGGATAGGGTATACCTCGAAGTTGGTCAAATTTGAGAAAAAAAATACACCCCTAAGAGTAGGAAAATGGGGGATGATTGATGGTTCACCCACTGAACTTTTACTTCTTAACCGATTTATTTTCGTGCAACTTTTTATGGCATTATGCGACGACTCTCTCATCGATTCATTTTTTCTGCCTCCGCGATAATAATAATAATTTATATCTCTTGTTAAAAAGTGTAAAGTAGAGAACATTCTATAAATACAATAATAAGGAAAGCGTCAATAGTACTCAATATGTATTATGTGGTAGAAATAAAAGATATATCTTAATCATATATCACACCATAACGTATCATATCATGAAGAAAACAAGTACATATATACACATGCACACACATATACATATATATCACGTCTAAAACACAAACATATATCATGAAGATCTACGGGACTCTAAAATCAAAGTTGAAATTCGTTGAGAGTGTAGCAATTATTTTCGACGAGGGCAGTCTTTAGTCTTGATTTAAAAACATCGATATTTGGCGCGGTTTTGATGGAATCATCGAGCTTATTATAAAGTATGGGCCCTAGATAAAGATGGCTTTTTTGATATAGGGTAGTTCTGTGCGTTTTGGGTATCAGTAGGTCGTCAAGTACTGATGCTGGTTTGGTGCGAAGTTGAGTCTATTTTTATATACGTGTATACAAAGTTCGTAGATATAGATTCTAGCAATAGTAAGTATTTTTAATTCTCTGAATTTATTTCTACATGATTGTCTCCATCCAATTTGTGCAATGATTCTGACTGCATATTTTTGTAAAATAAAAACTCTTTCCGCAGAAGTCCCTGTACCCCAGCTCAAAATTCCATACCGTAAATGACAATGTATGGTCGCATAATACAGATTTAGCAACAATTATTTACCACAGCGCGTCGACATAAAACTCAATGCGTAACAATTTTAACGTATTTTTTCGCTTAGAGTTTCAATGTGAGCAGTCCAGGCAAGTTTGTGATCTAATGTAAGACCCAACATTTTAGTTGTAGAGCATGATTCAACCTGTAACTCGTCATTCTCATGGATTTTAAAATTTTCTGGGATATTGTTTTCATCAACGCTGTTTTGGATATGTTGAGAGTCAAATTATTTTTGTTTGCCCATGTTATAACTTGATCGTAGACAGTTGGTGTCATTTTTGTGAGAGCTGTCATGTTTTGCCCTTTGACAAGAAAATTTGTGTCATCTGCGTAAGCGATAACATGAGTTTCCGAAAGATTATTGAAGTAATTCATCAGATCGTTAGCGTATACAAGGAAAAGTAAGGGTCCGAGTATGGAGCCTTGAGGGACGCCCTGTTCGATAGTTGCAGGTTGGCTTTTGGAGTTCTGAATCTCTTTGGGTCCTGCCTATCAAGTATGAAGCTGTTCCTCTCACACCATATCGTTCCAATTTCAGCAAGAGAAGCACATGGTCAACACAGTCAAAAGCTCTGGAGAAATCAATGAATAGTCCACAGATGTGTAGTTTCCCATCCAGAGCATTTATCACGTGCTCGTTGAATTCGTATAGGGCTGTATCAGTGCTTTTGTTTTGTGTGAACCCATGTTGATTTGGCGAGAGGATTTCATTGGCCGAAAAAAAAGACACCAATTGGTTCTTAATATTTAGCTCAACAATCTTTGAAATACTCGAGAGGAGACTAATACCTCTGTAGTTATCGTAAAGATTTGAGTCACCTTCGTTAAAGATTGGTAAGACAAATGCTGTTCTCAATTTATCTGGAAATATTCATTGTTCCATAGACAAGTTCACAATGTATGTTATTGATTTAAAGAGTTGATAAGCACATTTTTTCAAGAGATTATTTGAAATTCCATCATGGTCCAGCTTATCTTCAGTTTTAGAAAATGATTTCGGTACCAGTGTAGGATGACATGCCTATAATGAATAGAGTAAATATATGGTTCCATTAGACGAATGTACTGCTCGTCACACTCTACCTATCAGACGATGGCGGCACCACTATTTTCCGGAAAGAAAGCCCCTTTTCTCGACCTGCGCGCTCGCCTGACTTCACTCCTATGGATTTTTTGTATGGTTGTACAATGAAAACCAATGTCTATGTTGGGCCCATCAACGACGAAGGTACTCTTTGAGAAAGGATTGTTCTAGCACCACGAGAGATCACACCAGAGAGTGCCGTACAGGTGCAGAAACTGTCATCCGTAGCTGCGAATTTTGCATTGAGTGTCTCTACCGTACAACATTGCAAATTAATATTTTTTAAATAGTGTGCTTTGGAAAAATGAATGATCCAATTTTGAAACGTCAAACTTCCGTTGGTGGTTTTGACTGATTGACGTTACAGTAATAAAGATTTCTTGAATTTATTAATAATTTATGGTGAATGCAATAGAATTGCAAGTAGAACATGCCGAGTATTTCATGAAAGATTTCCACAACTTCCGAAGCCGAATAATAATGTGATAAATTGAGTACTAAAAACTGTAGGTTGAATGGAACCTTTCGTCCAAAAATCATTCGTAGAAAGCCTGAAGTGGATGATGATGACAATAGCATAAGCATAAGTTTTGGGAATTTTTCATGCATTTCCAAATGCTTCTCTACACGAGGCTGAAAGGGAGATAGGTATACTCTACGTGACAATTTATCGCATTCTCAATAAGCACAAATGACATCCCTATAAATTCTACTATGTACAACATCTGGAAGAGACTGATTTGCCTCGTACAGTGGAATTCTTTGAATGGTTACTTGTCAAGACTCAAGAGGATGAACATTTCCTTGACGATATCATATGGACAGATGAGGCCAAGTTTACGAAAAATGGAGTTTTCAATAGACACAACAGTCATTATTGGGCGCCAGAAAATCCTCATGTCGTTCGCCAAAGGCGTTTTCAATAAAGATGGCAATTCAATGTATTTTGTGCCATGAAGAATGGGTCAATTTTTTATATCAAGTTTTATGATGATAATTTGAATGCAACAAAATATGAAGATTCACTGAGAAATGGAATTCGAATGATTTTAAATAATAGGCCAGGAAGAGAACGTGTATGGTACCAAATGGATGGTGCTCCACCCCATTCTCGTTCAGTAAGCGAAGCTTTAACTGAAATCTTCGAAGACAGATCGATTGGTAATAATGGACTTTTTCGTTGGCCTCCTAGAACACCAGATGGCAATCCATTAGATTATTTTGTGTGGGGTTTCATTAAAAAATTGGTTTACTCCAACCCAGTAACAACAATGGAAGATATGAAATCGAGAGTTAGAACTGCTTTCAATAGTTTAACTCCAGACTCAATCAGAAGCGCTACACATGAAAATATTTTGAAGATATTACATGTTTGTTCAAGTAGAGGTGAAGATGTGTTCGAACATATTCTGAAATACACTGACAATTGAATTAACTTACTAATTTTCATGAAATTATTTTCAGTTCGTGTGTCAGCGTTAATAAAACAATTGTTTGAAGAGAAGTTTCATTTGATGGTTGGAGAGTATTTCAATAATTATTTATTAATTGTATTATCTGTGACTGATGAAGGAACATCGAACGGAATCTGTTAAATTTCAAAAATAAGTGATGAATACAAGGAAACCACGTCAGTTTCTGTTTGAAACAGTTTACCTCGGAAACGGTTTGAAATCAAAATAGGATTATCTGAACAAAGTCAATCTAAAATTGGATGTAGAGCTCAAAAATGTGGAAATATATAGGGTGTTCCATTTGAAAAAATTGACTTTCACCCATTTTTTCATGTGAACAAAGTATCTGCATTTTTTAAAGACCCTGTGTGAGGCAAATAAAAATATGACTCGAAGTGAAGATCCCCATGGTATCACTCCACACCATTTCGAATTTGATCATCCTAGTACCAGAGAGTTCAAGATTATCAACGTTTATAGAAGTACATGTTTGGTGAAAAAAAGCGAAATTAATTTATATCTTCTAAACGGTAACAGATAGGTAAGGGGAAATAGTACATGAGGTCGTTGACAAAGTGATAAGAAATCATAATGTGATATTATATACAGGGTGTTCCATTTGAAAAATCAAATTACCCGCTACTTTATAGTAGAAGCGACAACGCCGCATCGTCTCAAATTTTGGGCGTGTAGATCATATTAATTTATGCATACTGTGAAATTTTCAGGTTGATCCGTTGTCTGGTTTGCCAGAAACGTCTAATTAACGCTTATCGTGAAAAGCCCTGTATAATGTTTTGATGACTTTAAATTATCAATAAACAAAGACAGGAATCATTTCTACAATTAGAATGCATTTTTTCTACTTTTGTTCAATTAAAAAGCGAAATAGAATTTTAAAAATATCGTGAGATTTAAAAACAATTTATATCTAGTTGCCTGGTTTCATTAGTTTGACGTTCCTTGTTAATTGTTTAGACTTGTCAGTTCGCACTGAAAGCAATGTTGGTTTTTCAAGTTATCATGATTTCTGATCCGGAAAGTTATTTAGATTTTCCAAATACACCACCAGAAATAGCAAATCAAGCTGAGGGGAACCTCTCTGGATTTATATGAAGAAATATATGCAAAATTCATGGATTCGAGAGTTGATAATCTCGTAAATTCATTTTCGGAAACTGTGCTGCTTGCGTATTTTGGATGGTTATCATAAAATTTAAGTCATCGACGCTATGGTCTATGTATTCGATGTTGAGGAAAATAATATCGATATCAGTAAATATCCCAGTTACGTTCTTTTGTGAAACAAAAATCTGATGGTTTTAAAAGTCAAAAGTCTGAAAACAATTCTTCCAATGAGATACACACTTATAAAGAATATCTCCAAATACTTAATGATATTAATATTAACGTTTGTAGGTAGCCTTAATTTTTGGAATTTCGGGGGCTTGTCGTCGCCATGAATTAATAGATTTGACAGTAAATGATGTAAAAGATACCAGCAGTATACTCTTAGTTACAATACTTGATACAAAAACAAAAGTACCGCGTTCCTTCCACATTTCTGATGCGCAATTGCAGAGATATGAAATCGCTAGATGCTCTGAAAGCTGTTTATAATTCCCTTGTGAAGAGTAAACTCAGTTATTGTAGTTCTGTGTGGAATCCGAACCATGAGAGATTCATCGCTGCCATTGAAAGAGTCTATCCGGCGAGAGGTTACAATTATGACCTCCTCCTCAATGAGTTCAAGTTTGAGTCACTTTGCAAAATTAGGAAAATTAGCGATCTCACATTCATTTATAAAATCATTCACAACCTTATTCACTCCAATACTCTATTGTCATTCATTAATTTCAATGTACCACGTTCAACGTCTAGATCTAATTTGACATTCCACTCAAATGTACCAAACTCTTTTCACCATTTTCACTCTCCCATTAACACAATGTGTAGACAAGCTAATGATTTATGTAATGTAGACATATTTTTCTTGAACATCAATCAATTTATAAGGCACTTTACCTAATTAATTAACTAACTTACCATTAGTATAAATTATGTACTTCCTGTAAATGGGTTCAACCTGCTGAATGTAAAATAAATAAATAAATAAATTTCTGGGTTCTTCTACGAGATTTCTAAAATATATATGAACCTCCGTCCTCTAGATATCGATAAAATAACTTCAATATTCTTTATTAACTACCAGAACGGATAATGTACTAGACAGGTTGTGGGACTGAATGATTTCAGTAAATTTCCCATGCAAATAGCTCAATATTTAAACTTGCCTGATCCCCAAAAATATACTGGGCATTGTTTGCGTAGAACTTCCGTAACGCTATTAGTGGATGCAGGAGGTGATTTATTTCAATTAAAAAAGCATGGAGGCTGGAAATCTAGTAACGTTGTTGAAGGATATATTGATCAATCATTTAGTAGCAAAAATAAAATGCAAACAAAAATTTTACAATCCATACAAAATACAACGCTATCCGATTACGGCGCATCTTCATCTGGAGTGACATCAGTTAACAACATAACAGATGTGGCATCGTCTACCTCAATACATAAAAATTTTGATTGTAATATTCCTATAATTTTGATTTATTACTCGAATGTAACAATTAACCAATATTTAAATCATAAGTAATGTTTAAAGAAATTCTGTTATTTTTAATTTAAAATAGAATATTTGTTCATCGTCCTTTTTTAGCATATTATTATGATATAAACAGGGTTGTAGAAGAAGTATGGTATTTCACTCGTCGAAAACATTTTTTGAGGCTCTTGAACATTATCAGCCTCGGCTGCGCTTCGGCTGGTAAACTGTTCTCTCGCTTCAAAAAATGTTACTTTCGTCACTCGTAAAACAATATACTATTTTCTAAAATCTCGAAAACGAAGCAAGTTAGGACACATGCTTATAGGAAATAAATCTTATCTTCGCCCAAAAAACGTTTCCTAACGTTTGGCAGTTTAACCCTGGGTCACCCTGTATATTAATGAAGAACGAAAAAGTGCTGCTGCTTTTCCTTATTCACCACAAACAACCTGAACAAAACCCAAACAAAAACAGAGCAGTAGTTCGGGCGCAATTAAAATAGTTTTTGTCTGATGGATTTCCAACTTCCAGTTTGCGCTTCCAATAACAAAGATGTTTACTACAATACCTTCAAGAACAGAACTGTGGAAGTTTTCATCCGTAAACATTGGCGGTTATCGAACGGGATACTTGGAATTGTTTCACTCTCAATAACAGGACGATTTTGTTACTTTTCAAATGAGTGTCGGGAATATAACTCTGTAGATGAGCTCTTAGTCGTCTCCACGTGTTTACATGCTCGTTCGCTTCGATGGAATCATTTTCACAAACATTTCAAGAAATCAATGAGCCGCAATCTTTTAAATCCTACATTAATGCATGAATTTTGTTCCATAAACCCTTCTGACAAATCTGGAATTTATAAAATTACCTGTACAGATCCTCCTTGCAATGCAACCTACAAAGGCCAAAGTGGACGAAAATCACTACTAGGGTTAAAAAACATGTAAAAATTACAGAAAAAAAGAAAAAAAAAACAATTCACCGTTCGAAGAAATCAATTCTTAGAACTCCCTTGCTTACCATGTAACGTACCATAAACACTCTTCTGACATCAATAAGGATTTAGAAGTACTCCATCATCTGGATAAAGGTCTATTAATGAACACCAAAGATATTTTTAAAATCAATTCTAATAAAAAAAACATGCACTCCCTTTTTCGATTCCCTGACCTTTCCATAACTTCAGTAACTTCATTATTCCTTCTTCACCTTAGTAACTTGAATTTTAAAAAATATAACTTGCCAGGTTGCTTTCTCTTACCTTCAATATATCATTAGAACATAGATGGACCTGTTACCATTTATCTTGACACAACATTTAAACTTTCCCATTTTTGTGTACTCTGTTAATTTCAAGTGCTCTTCGTTAGATGGCAGAAACCCAACACCATGACAACAGTTCAGCCTGTAATACCAGATGGCGTTAGTTAGTGATTTCATGTTTCACATTTTGTCGAGTCGTTCAACAATGGCGTCAATTAAAGTCTACTCAGTTTACTTGAACCAATATGAGATGTATCCAAAGAAATAAATTTGTTTTTCGTGCAGAATAATTTGAAATTCATAGCAGAGCGCCTCCTACTGTTAAGTCATCATCAGTGCTACCTGAAAGTAAGGAACCATTAAAAATGTGAAATAGAAAAATATTTGTTTAAATTGAAATTATGAAAGAAAAAGTGAGGTTACTACTCGTCAAGTTGACAGGACAACCATAAAAAGTATCTCTGCTGCATGAAACAACAATAAGTTCATAGTAATAACATATTAGGATTCATCCTGGTCCAGGATTATTATGGATTGCAAATTATTGGAAATCGATATTTCTAACCAATATTCATTGATGAAGTGAAGTTCAAGCTTGACAATACGTGAAATGAAAGATGATTGACATGACAAGTGAATTTGGTGACATGGAATCACAGAACTAGAAATCAGAAATAACCCTGAAATGAGCCACCATGTCAGCTGGAACATACATCTGATAATGAACAGTCTAATGAGAATTTATGTCAGATCTATGTCAAAGTAAGCCAAAGAAACTCAACAAGGTTGTTGTGTGATTTTTGAGCCTCCATAATCGAATTCTGGTACAAAGTTAACGTCTAAAAAGAACTATCCTGGTCCCAAATTTCCGAAGACCAAAAAAGAAGAGGAAGAAGGAGTAACACTTGTTTGACAAAAGAAAGACAGACATTTTCTAAATTAGTCATCAAAATTGACCAACTCATTAAAGTTACGTTCAGCCTCCACTAGGGTATATTGAGTAAGTCTAATGAGAACTTACCCTGAACACAAAAGTCCAAAAGTTGAAGGCTGGCACAACCTTGAAGGTGCTAATCCAAAATAAAAATAAAACCCAAAATGATTTGTTCTCATTGTTGTAGAGCAAGTTGAAAATGAGGGAAAACAAACTGCAAAGTTTATTAAACAAGTGATATCATTATCGAGAAAACCTTTGCAGTTTGTTTTCCCCTCATTTTCAACTCGCTCTACAACAATGAGAACAAATCATTTTAGGTTTTATTTTTATTTGGATTAGCCAAGGTTGTGCCAGCCCTCGACTTCTGGGCTTTTGTGTTCAGGGTAAGTTCTCATTAGACTGCCACCCTTACTCAATATCCCCTAGTGGAGGCTGACCGTAACTTTGATGAGTTGGTCAATTTTGATGACTAATTTTGGAAATTTCTGTCTTTCTTTTGTCACACAAGTGTTTCGCCTTCTTTCTCTTCTTTTTCGGTCTTCTTGATCGGAAATTTGGGATCAGGTCATTTGACTTTGACTTTATACCAGAATTCGATTATGAAGGCTAAAAAATTGTAGAGTTACACAACAATCTTGTTGAGTTTCCTTGGCATACTTTGATATAGATCTGACGTAAGTTCTCATTAGACTGTTCATTATTAGATGTGTGTTCCAGCTGACATGGTGGCTTATTTCAGGGTTATTTCTGATTTCTATCTACTGAACCACATAACCTACATCATCAACTCAATAATAACTTCGGGACAGTTTCCTTACAAGTGGAAAAGCGGATTAGTTATATCTCTGCCAAAATGTAACACTTCCTCTGACTTAACGGACCTCCATTTTACCTTCTCTTTCCAAAGTAATGGAAATGATACTGAAGGATCCAATCAACGTTTTTGTAAACGAACATAAAATAATTTCATCCGTCCAGTCGGGATTCAGATCGCAACATAGTACTACCACAGCTCTTCTTTCATTTGCAGGCGATTTTTTTAGAGCGGTTGACGAGGGCTGTGTTTCCTGTTCAGTTTCGATCGACTATAGCAAAGCGTTCGACACAATCGACCACGATATCCTCTGTCGGAAGCTAGTCGCTTTCGGCTTCTCGCTGGATGCATTACGCTTAATGAAAAATTATTTGTCAGACCGTACCCAAGAGGTAACTCTTGATGGAGTGATTTCAGAGGCATTATCTGTAACTAAAGGCGTACCGCAGGGGTCCATTTTTGGACCCTTATTGTTAAGTCTTTACATATCTGACTTCCACCTTTTTGCCAACACTTGTACAATACACCACTATGCCGACGACACCCAGTTTTTTTTTTCATTTCCCATTCGCGACCTAGACTTGGCACAAACTCAAATTAATATTGATCTCTAAGTCATCTTCGATATTTCTACAGCCCATAAACTCAAACTCAATCCGAAAAAGTCTGCAGTGATGCTATTCGGCACCAAAAAAAAACAGATAAGTCTCAATGAACACCATACAAATTCGCCTAGACGATGTCTCTCTTCCAATTGTGAAAGAATTCACGACTTTGGCTTGATCTTGAGCTAAGATTCACCAAACACGTCAGCGACTTCAGCCAATCTTCCTACAGCATCTTAAGGCAACTTTATCCTAATAAGGACTTACTCAACGGAATTAAAGATAAAACTCTGCGAGTCGCTAATACGGTTCAGCTTTGCGCCAAAATGATTGTCACCGCCTACAACGTATACAAAATAATTGCCTGAGGTTTTTTTTCGGCATCCGTAAATACGACCACATAACCGAGCCGATGGAGAGATCAGATTGGCTGAATCTAGAGAAATTTAGAAAATTACACCTAACAATTACCCACAAAGTTCTAACAATCCAACGGCCAGATTACCTCTTCGAAAGGCTGAAAACATTTTCGGACCTGAACAGATTTTCCACTCGTAATAAAACAACCGTAGCTTCTCGTACAGCGCACCGAAATGCTATAACTCACTACACAGTGAATTTAGATCCTACTAATTGAGTAATTTAAAAAAAAGACTGAAAGTTCATCTTGGCAAATAGACTGTCTTTGTTCGAACTGATTCGGCTAACCGTATCCACTGATCAATTTATTACTGGGAAGTTATTACTAGAAAGTTACTACCACTATTTATTCTGTTTTTGAGAGTGTTAACTAGCTTTAAATTTACACACTGCTACTTCACTGTCTTTCATATTGTTAACATTTTGTTCATATTTTTTTTAACATATGGTTGAGTTTAAAAACAGCTCTCGCTGACACTCCGCCTTTTCACCTTTACTGTTTTTACTTATTATTATTATTATTATATTTTTTGCCATTTGTGCGTACTTTTGTCGGCAGTTAAAAATCCACACTGTATACTCCGGGTGCTATCTAGGGATTTGTTTGTTGAAAAGTCTTCAGTATCGAACATTTTTAAAAAGGTAAAATACCATCCTTATAAAATACGTCTAGTCCATGAACTGAATTCTGCGAGTATATGATAGACCAAAAATGTCATCAGTTATGCATAATCCAGATGTTTCTAAATCAAAATAAATTATGGAATGATTTATTGATATTGATTCGATGTTTTTTAATAATAGTGATGATGCTCTTGATTCGTTAATTCCAACGTTTGGTTGATATGTTACACCTTCTGACATTTCCTTGGATTTTCTCAACATTTCCCTTTTTTTTGGTCAATTCAACTCTGCGCAACATTTTTTCTCTTGATCATAGCATCAGTCTTCTTTTTTTCTTATCAGAATCGTACCTTTGAGCATATGTAGCTGTATGACTACCTGGTTCCAAATTCAATTTTTTTCTTATATTCAATAACGATACCTCGCCAATGTTTTTAGAGCAAACTGCACTGGCTACTCTGTAATCTGCAGACCCACTTCTACTGTAGCATTCAGATTTTGGTGCTTTATGAGCTACAATATTATTTACGCTTTCATTTCCCTGACTAGAAGCTGCAGAACAAAACTTATGGGCATTTCCAGCGTATTTTTTCAATATATTTTGTAATTTGTTGAATAAATCGTTATTTTTTAATATTACATTACAGTCTGTATTTCAGATCCAGTTTCTCTTCGACACCATGAACTACAATTTTCATGTTGACCAAATAGATCACTGGGATTGGTACATAATACTTTAGCAAGTTCATTGCTATTTTTTTGGTTTTTTTATGTTTCCTTTTTTCAACTTTTGCTTTAGCAAACCTACCCGTTTTTGCGCGAAATCGACCCATAGCTTTGACTGCTTGTTCATAAGAGTATCTTGAACAACTGAATGCGAGCGATCGTTGGATTGCGACGTTGCCAACAGTCCAGTCATGGCTTATTTGCTGTAATACGCATGCTAGTTGCGTTTCTCAGCGTACAGTTCCCCTCAAAAAAGATCCCTCTAATTCAGCGCTTGAACATGTATTGCATCGCGCTACGATCGAGACTAATTTTTGAAGTGTTTGTAGCCCGACAACTACCTCAAACATGCTTTCCAGATCGGTGGATAGGAAGAAGGGGAACAGTGAAATGGCCTAGATCAGCTGGACTCAGCCCATTAAACTTTTTTCATGGGGTTATTAAGAATCTAAATCTATAAAGAATACTAACAGACCTGGCAATAACCGTGACCTGAAAGACCGAATTAGGAAAGAAATGCAGACCATAACACCCCCTGTGCTACAAAATGTCAGAGACGAAGTTAATGCCTGAGTAGATCATTGTCTAGTGGTCAATGGAGAACAATTTGAACATTTACTGTGAATTTTATTTCGTTTGTTTTTGTTAGTGAATTCAGTAGCTGCAGAACTACGTAATTTCATTAAATTATTCTTCATTTATTATTTTGTAAAAATACAGTAACGTATAACTTCCTAATAAAAAAATTAAAACACTTTTTGTATTGTTGCCAACCCTGTACCAATTTGACGCATCTTGTGATAAATTTTTTGGAATCAGCTCAGCAAGGTAACTCCGGAAATAAAAAATGGGGTATTCCATTCAAGAAATCCGGTGATGACGTCATTAGAAGAAATGCAGACCATAACACCCCCTGTGCTACAAAATGTCAGAGACGAAGTTAATGCCTGAGTAGATCATTGTCTAGTGGTCAATGGAGAACAATTTGAACATTTACTGTGAATTTTATTTCGTTTGTTTTTGTTAGTGAATTCAGTAGCTGCAGAACTACGTAATTTCATTAAATTATTCTTCATTTATTATTTTGTAAAAATACAGTAACGTATAACTTCCTAATAAAAAAATTAAAACACTTTTTGTATTGTTGCCAACCCTGTACCAATTTGACGCATCTTGTGATAAATTTTTTGGAATCAGCTCAGCAAGGTAACTCCGGAAATAAAAAATGGGGTATTCCATTCAAGAAATCCGGTGATGACGTCATTACTAGAAGGTAGGTCAACCTGTATATTCCATTATTTTTTTGAACAGTAAATTAAAATAAAAAATCGACCTGCTTCGTTATAATATTGTTCATTCAGCTAATAATGAATTTATGTGTTACTTTATGGACACTCTGTATATTTTTTACCGTCTTTTTGAGAATGAGAAAAACAAATCTGCCTTCCAACATTTCATGAAGTTGTTTGACATTTACTTCAGGATTGCGTCAAAATGTATTTCAACCCAGTCAATAGGTGGGAACATAAAAATGTATTGAAAAGCTAGGTTTCATCAATTAATAATTGTGGGTAGATATAATTATATTCCGTTTATTTTCTGGAATATAGTCAGAACCCGAGCTTCCCCCAGAGTCCTCAGACCCCGAGTAGGAAATTACACTGTGTTATAATCTCTCGTGAATCTGTATACTTTGAGTCAATACCCAACTACACAACTGATCAACCCCGTGAAATTGCAAGCGGCTACCCAGCTTATGGTTATGGCCCCTCTGTGTATTAACTTATGATTTATAGTCCTGCGTGTGAATTCGCAAACACATACGAAATATCGTCATGAGAAATATGGATCATCCTGACTTCCCATGAGGGTTTGCTCACTTTCAACCGGTAATATCTATAATTTGAAACAAAATAACATATTTATTGATCTGTTCATATTTAAAAAAAATATCAAATTCCCGCCCAGTATTCAGCAAAATTTCTTTTTTATTATCTGTTATTTGGCTTGCTCCTACTCCATTTCACCACCTTTTTATTGATTTGCTTTCTTGTCTGTTTGTTTCTCTTATCGGCACATATTTTGCAATCGATTTTGAACCAACTACCCGTTTGTTTGTAATCATGTAAATAATAGTAAGGAACAATATATATATATATGGTTCAAAATCGATTGCAAAATATGTGCCGATAAGAGAAACAAAAAGACAAGAAAGCAAATTAATAAAAAGGTGGTGAAATGGAGTAGGAGCAAGCCAAATAACAAATAATAAAAAAGAAATTTTGCTGAATACTGGGCGGGAATTTGAGATTTTTTTAAATATGAACAGATCAATATATATATATATATATATATATATATTAGCGGACCCGATAGACGTTGTCCTGCCCAAATTTCTATGTTTCCTAAAATGTTTTTCCCGAAAATTTTCCCGTTATCCCATTTTCCTGTTAACCCTCTTTGTCTTTACCCCGTTATCCCGTTTTTCCGTTTTCCCCTTATCCTGTCATCCCGTTATCCCGTTTTTTCGTTATCCCGTTATTCCCGTTATCCCGTTTTCCTGTTATCCCATTTTTTCTTTATCCTGTTATCCCGTTTTCCCCTTATCCCCTTATCCTGTCATCCCGTTTTCTCATTTTCCCGTTTTTCCGTTTTTTCGTTATCCCGTTATTTCCTTATTTCCTTTATCCCGTTATCCCGTTTTTTATTTATCCCGTTATTGCCTCATCCTGTCATCCCGTTATCCCGTTTTCCTAAAAAAAAAAAATAGGGGTTGATCGTAGAAGGGTGAATTACGAGTAATATAATTTTTTTTATTCGAAGTCATGACAAAATAAAAATAAAAATATTTCCAAAAAATAGGGGTTGATCGTAGAAGGGTGAAAATTTAGGGTTGTATGTATTTTTGAATGCTGTATCATAAAAAAATAAAAACAAAAAATTTGTGCCTACAAAATAAAAATAAAAATAAGGGGTAACATTTAGGGGGATGATTTGTGAATATAAACCATCCAGGGCGCCACCCAAACGCATACACAAAAATTCACTCAAAGCGGTCCAGCCGTTTGGGAGGAGTGCAGTGACAACACACGTACAGTAGAATTATATATATATATATATATATATATATATATATATATATATATATATAAAGATATATATATATATATATATAAAATATATATATATATATATATATATATTGTTATATTTAGAAGTACGTTTAATATTTAAAGAGTTGAAATGAGAATGAAAAAAAAAACATAAATGAAAAAATGTTCGTATTTAGTAATCTGTGCTATGTTATTCTGCAGTTTTTCTGAGGATTCAACCGTTTTTCTGAAACCACCTCATATAATATCAATCGATAACTATGTTTGAAATGTTGATGTTGTTGTTTCAACATTACAAGCAATTGGCATAATTTTAAAATTTTTAGAAATCAAAATTTACGAATATATTGTGAGCACAGATAACAAAATACTAAAAGTTCGAACATTCTGTATATGAAATTGGATCTGAACACAATAGCCAATGAGATGCCAGGAGAGATCTTGATGCAAAATTAGGAATTTTGAAAGAATGAAAAGCAGAAACGTCAAAAGCATGATTTTTACATGTCTCGTAAATAGTATGTGAGGTAGTTAGAAATGTTTCGTTAATAAAAACTGACAAAATGGTGAAAATAATGAAAAGTGCAACGAAAGGTGCGTGAAAATCGAAAATTCGAGAAAAAAAAACAAAATGTGTTGGTATCAAGGGAGAGGAATCAACAAGCTAAAAGGATGGTGAAAAAAATAATTTTTGGAAGAACCAACGATAAAATTAAATCCTGAAAAATTAGAAAAACAGTTATTTGTCAAGACAACATATTTTTTTTTTTTTTATGTTCTGGTTCCCACGAAAAGGGGGGTTCTGGTTCCCACGAAAACATATGAAATGATATGAAGATCAGTAGCAGATGAAAATATCTATATATATATATATATATATATATATATATATATATATATATATATATATATATATAAATTTGGATATAACGACTGAAAATTGGTATGAACAGTGGGGAATAACGGGGATCTTCAGTCAGCACAAGTGTTGAAATATGAAAGAACTCTTTAATACTTGATCCAAATTATTAAAGAATTTTTCATATTTCAACACTTGTGCTGACTGAAGATCCCCGTTATTCTCCACTGTAAATATATATATATATATATATATAAATATATATATAAATATATATATATATATATATATATATATATATATAATATATATATATATATATATATATATATATATATATATATAATATATATAATATATATATATAAATATATATATATATATATATATATATATATATATATATATATATATATATATATATATATATATATATATATATATATATATACTAGCTGACCCGACAGACGTTCTCCTGTCCAAATGTCTATGTTCCCTAAAATATTCTTCCCGAAAACTCTCGTCCGCGTAGAATTTCTTTTTTTCTATGTTTTCCTTTATTTATTATTTATTTTCTATGCTTTTGATTCCTTCCGCTTCCTGTTGTCCCATTATCCCATTTTCCTGTTATCCCGTTTTTTCTTTATCCCGTTATCCCGTTTTCCAGTTATCCCCTTCTTCATCCCATTATCCCGTTTTTTTTGTTATCCCGTTATCCCTCCCATTTTCCTGTTATTCCGTTTTTTCTTTATCCCGTTATCCCCTTATCCTGTCATCCCGTTATCCCTTTTTTTTATCCCGTTTTTCTGTTATCCCTTTTTTCATTATCCCGTTATCCCGTTATTCCGTTTTCCCCTTATCTCCGTATCCTGTCATCCCGTTTTCCCGTTTTTTCGTTATCCCGTTATTCCCGTTATCCCGTTTTCCTGTTATCCCGTTTGTTATTCAACCCGTTATTCCGTTTTCCCGTTATTCCCTTCTCCTGTCATCCTGTTATCCCGTTTTCCCGTTCTTTCGTTATCCCGTTATTCCCGTTATCCCGTTTTCCTGTTATCCCGTTTTTTCTTCATCCCGTTATCCCGTTCTCAATTTATCGTACAACAATCATTATATTCGATTGCCATCTTGCAACCCTATTGCGGATCTGTGGATAAAATAAAATAAAATAAAAATCGCGATGGAAAAATAGGGGTTGATCGTAGAAGGGTGAAAATTTAGGGTGGTATGTATTTTTGAATGCTGTATCATAAAAAAATAAAAACAACAGATTTTATCTGGAAAAAAAAATTAGGGGTGGATAGGGGGATGAAAAATAGATGTTGTCCGATTCGCAGACCTAACCGATATGCACACAAAATTTCATGAGAATCGGTCGAGCCATTTCGGAGGAGTTTAATTACAAACACCGTTTCACGAGAATTTTATGTATTAGATATTCTGTTTGTATGTAATTAATTTCTGTAAATATGTATTTATTTTATGGACTATTCCAATTCAATTCTTCGTCATGTGGAAAATAAATTATTATTACTATTATTATAGGACTGAAATATGTTTTGCCGTTATGTTGCCGTTATTTTTCATTATATTCGAAATTAATAATACGCCAGCTATCCTTAGATATATTAGAAGACGTGATAAAAAATTGTCATAGGCTGCTTTTTTCCTAGAAGTCAGCTTCCGAATTTCCTTATAATAATCATCTTTCAGGTTGATTTGTATTGTTGGAAATAATTTTGACTGTCGAATATTCCGTTCGTTACTCTGTCCCTCATCGAACCAATTCATATTTATTTATTTTAATGACACTTTTTGAGGGGAAAGCATTCTTTCATTGAAATACTACATGTGCCAATAAGCCACTTTGCTGACTGGTTGATATCAGTCAAAGATTCGTAAAGCATTCGCCAGTAAGCTTGAGTTATAGTATTTCTGATGTTTGCTATTGCTTTACTCGAGAAAGATCATAGACAAATTAAAAATGAAGAGACTGTTTGAAATATTGGCGATCTTGACCACCAAGTTTTTGGTACGGCCAGTCGCGCATGGAGGCGCTGCCCGCAATCAACAGACGATTCATGACATGATAATTTTCCAATTTCGACATTTGTCAGAAAATGACAAACCACGTAATAATTTCAGAATAATTCTACTGTTGTCATCGAAAAATTAATTATAGAAATTATACCATGGACTTGAATTATGAACCCAACGTCGAAAATGGAATGTTATTCGAGTTGACGCTGAAATTCCTCGAAATATTCTTTCACAAGGTGAAATATAAGCTGCTTTTCACAAACTGATAGTTATTTCCATCCATCAGTTGCAGAAATTTTTTCACAAACTAGTACTTATTTCCATCCATCATTTTTCATTTCCTATCACCATTTGAGGAAGTACGAAGTACATGGTCTGCTTTGTGCTAATAAATTAACAAAATTATTGAAGTTTTGTTGTAAATGTAATATGTTTTTATTATGGTTGATTTGATGATAAGCGACTGAAGAATATTTTTAATTTTGTTGTTTTTAGTAGTTTCATTATTGTTTTTCTGTAGTTGTACATTGTCCTAGATACAATAAAATGTGTTTTTATAGTGTTCAACTTATTATTCTTGTTTTATAAGATGTTCAATTTTGTTCTTGATATCATGAAATAAAGATTTACTTTGGAACTTTATGTTAACCATGAACTGTATATATTTTATTAGTGATCGATTTGCCATTCCAGTATTTCATATGATACAATCATTCATATGGAATACAAGAATGGCAAATCGATCACTTATAAAATATATACCATATCAATCATATAAAAGTAACACATTTGAAAAACCCGCCTTATCTCAATCGGTCTTACCAACTGTACTTAGTTCGGCCAGTTGCGAGATATGTCGCCACTGTCTAAACGTGATGCCAACTTTTACTGCAGGTTTGACAACTCTTTTTATTTTTAGTTTCTCTATGAGAAAGATCTTCTAATAATAATATCGACTTTTGATATTTTAAAGGTGAGACAATGAATTAACTCATGTGGTCCGATAGACAAGGATCATATACTCCTACTGACCGATGTTCGGGTATAATATCCGTGATTACATTATCGATACAAGGTGCCGACTTGAGGGTAACTGTGGTAAGTAAATTCATCAATAGTGGCTTCTTATACAGGGTGATTCAAAAGTACTTTGACAAACTTCAGGAGGTGATTTCTCACAATATTCTAATATGAATTGTCCAAATAAATATATGTCCGAAAACGTTTCGTTTCCAAGGTACAGGGTGTTGAAGTTTTATTTTTATTTTTTCTCAATATCTTTCGGAATACTGATCTTAATTGAACGAAAATTGATATTGAGAGGTTTTTTGACGTGTCGAATTCGAACCTGATGTTATTATTGCTCTTACTCGTAGGGGGCGCCACCTACACGTCTTTTTCTTTTTTGAAGATTCATAACTTTTTTGAGCGTACTTCTAGCACATTTTTCAGTAGAAAAATCAATTTCACTCTCATATCTACGTGAAAAAGCTACCCCTGCTACAAGTCGCTATAAGCAACCGTTTTCTAGATATTTGGACTTGAAAATTTCAGGTCGATTATTTAATAATCGATGTGTGTTGAAGTTATTACCATTATTTTGCATTTTTCACAAGAATGCTTAGGAAATGAATTTAACGTTTGAGTAAGTAGTTTTGGTTTTTTGTAGGGGGCGCCACCCATTCTATTTATTTTTACTCGTTTGAAATGGTTATTTTTGTATGAAGGGTGCTAAATCTGTATTTGTTTTGATAAAATTTGCCAAAAAATATCAACATTTTATTTCAAGAAATTTTGAATATGTATAATAAAATGAAGAAAACAAAATTGTATTCAAATAAATTGTTCAAAGTGTCCACCTTCAGCAAAGATACAGGCAGTCAGTCTTCTAGTCATCGAATCTCGTGCCCGCTCAAAAATTATTGGTGTTTCTTATTGTTTCACAGGCGTCTACTATTCGGTTTCTTAGATCTTCCCCGTTCGCTATTGGAGTTTCATAAACTGCTGACTTCAAATGTCCCCAAAAATAAAAATCTAGCAGGTTTAGATCTGGGGAACTTGGTGCCCACGCCTGGTTAGGTTTTTCTACACCCCTACCGATCAATCGATTTGGATAGACAGTGTTAAGGAATTCCCTGGCTACAACGCTAAAATGGGCCGGAGCCCCATCATGCATAAACCACATGCGGATACGAGTTTCTAATGGTACGTTCTGAAGTAGTCCCGGAAATTCATTTTTTGAAAAGTCTCTGTAAGTTGCGCCATTCAGTCGGAATGGTAAGAAGAAAGGACCTCTCGAATAATTATCAATTATTGCCGCCCATACATTCACAGAAAATTGATACTTATAATGTCTTTCACTAAGTGCGTGCGGATTTTCCAGAGCCCAAATATGGTTGTTATGAAAGTTTGTGATAGCATTTCGGGAGGAGTTCGCCTCGTCCGTGAAGAGTACATATCTTAAAAATTGAGGATTTCCAGCCAATTTTCTCAAAAACCACTGACACATAGTAATGCGTTGGGGAAAGTCTCGTGGTAAAAGAGCTTGTACTCTTTGAATATGGTATGGATAAAATTGTTGATCTTGGATAATTCTCCAAACTGTGGACTGAGTGGAATTGAGAGCTTCAGCAATTATTCTTGTACTTGTTTCTGGATTCTCCGGGAGAGCGTTCAAAACAATTTCTTTCATTTCTGGGGTTCGAACTGCTCGTGGTTTTCCAATAATATCAGCTGCCCTCCTGAAGCTACCTGTTTCTGCCAAACGACGGTGAAAACTGGTAAATGTTGGAGCTGAAGGCAGTACTCGATTAGGAAATCGCTCCTGGTAAATACGTCTTGCTTCGCGCGCATTGCCATCCGCAAGGCCATAAACGAAATGCATATCGGCTAAATGAGCATTATTGTTTAAATAATCCATTTTTTCAAAATTAGTGTTTCAAAACTTACAGAAACTTCAACAAAACAACAAAACGTTTAACTGTCACATAATATGTAATTACCAAAACTACTCATTGAACGTCAAATTCATTTCCTAAGCATTCTTGTGAAAAATGCAAAATAATGGTAATAACTTCAGCACACATCGATTATCAAGTAATCGACTTGAAATTTTCAAGTCCAAATATCTAGAAAACAGTTGCTCATAGCGACTTGTAGCAAGGGTAGCTTTTTTACGTAGATATCATAGAGGTTTTTTACTGAAAAATGTGCTAGAAGTACGCTCAAAAAAGTTATGAATCTTTGAATAAGAGTGAGAGCAATAATAACATCAGGTTCGAATTCAACACCTCAAAGAACCTCTCAATACCAATTTTGGTTTAATTGAGGTCAGTATTTCGAAAGTTATTCAAGAAAAAACTAAAATAAAAATTAAACTTCAACATTCTGTATCTTGGAAACGAAGCATTTCCGGGCATATATTTATTTGGACAATTCATATTAGAATATTGTGAGGAATCACCTCCTGAAGTTTGTCAAAGTACTTTTGAATCACCCTGTATATTGCATCCAGTGTGTGCTGAGAAGAATTGGTTGTTCAGTAATAAAACAATAAGGTGTGTAAATAAGTCAATTTTCTGACATGATGTGTATTTCAAAATATAAAATAAAAGTTATTCTCTGAATATATATTGAATAATTCGTCATTCGAGACCATAAGATTCTAAAATAGTCAATAATTGACTTAGATTGACCTTGTTCTTCATTGATTTACATTGAATATAAGAGTACTTGAAATTCCTCCATAAATCTCCTCACGTAGAAAATTCGAAAACAAACACTAGAAATATACGAATACGTTTATGTTATGGAGTCCAAACCGATTATGTAATATCATTTGCATCAACACTCATGAAAAAGCTATAAATTTATGCAAAGATAGAATGTTTTCAGAAACAACATGCATTCATGAATTCATTGAGCGATAATTAATCGAAAACCGACGGCCCATGATGTGCGATTAATTATTGTGAATAAAAAAGTTGGAGTGGAATCCGGAATGAGAATTCGCCTACACGAGTGTCATATGTTCAGGCGCCTCTATCTGAAGAGGCGCAACTCACTGCCGATTGTCACATCAGCATTTTTTGCCATTGTTTTCTTTCAGTGGGTATAGATCTACACAGATACGCCGGTGACACACATGCCTGATTTATCCGATCGGAGAATTTACCGTCGCCATTAAGTTGAGTAAGAGCTTATACATTAGACAGAAAAACAAACAATCGGCCAATTTGCCGTCGGCGGTAGCTGTGCAGCCGTCGAGTGCCACTGGAGCCGACGGAAGTTTTACCGATGCATTGCACTAGTGGCCTACGTTACCGTTCGAGTTATTTGCTAATTGTGATTTGAACTGCATTCTTGACAGTTTATCAATATACCAGGTGATTCTCTGAGTTGGTCACCCTATAACTTTATTATTGAAGATAGAAAAACTAAATTTGGGGGTTGTGTATTATAGTTAAATGTAAATTTTTTGACATATTTACTTGCTTTACCGTACTTCCGGTTTGAACGGAAATTACCCCAACTTTCGATCTTTAGATAGAACATCCTGTATAGTTTTACTCATTTCGATCGAGAATGACACTCTTAATCCAACAACACCTCACTTGTCAATATTTGACAAACAGAGTCATTTTTATTCCAATTTTCATTTTTCGATGTAGAATGCCATGGATCAAGTGAATCGCTCCATTCTTGATCGAGTAACATGAGAAAAATACGACTCTGAAGCTTATGACTTCACAATCATTTCAAGAAATATTTAAAAGTCGCAAATATGAATTTTTTCAGTCAACTTGATTTTTTCGAATGGAGGCACCACCTACACGTCTTTTTCTTTTTTGAAGATTTATAACTTTTTGAGCGTACTTCTAGCACATTTTTCAGTAAAAAATCAATTCCTCTATCATATCTACGTAAAAAAGCTACATTCGTTACAAGTCGCTATAAGCAACCGTTTTCTAGATATTTGGACTTGAAAAGGTCAAGTCGATTATTTGATAGTTATTACCATTTTTGCAAAAAAATTACTTAAAGGTAATAGAATTCCGATGGAAATTAGCATTGAGAAAGATATTGAGGTATGTGCATTGGCATTGAATTCTACGAGTAAAACTATCATAATTTTGTCTGTATATAGATCACCTCTTGGTAATACTGAGACTTGTTTTGATTCGTTTGATCGAGCAATTGAGGCACTATATAGAAGGCATAAGAACTTTGAATTGATTGTATGTGGTGACTTTAACATTGATATGTTGAGGAACAGTGATAATAAAACTGATTTCATTAATATACTTCAGCAACATAATATTAGTGCTATTATTAGTGAACCAACTCGCATATGTGGTAAATCTGCAACTTGTATTGATAACATTCTGTCTACTGCAGTGCCAATCAGACATTCTATTATCATTCCTTTATATCTGATCACACCTTCCAGCTGGCAACTTTCTGTTTTGAACAAGTCGACCTAAACCTAGAAACACTTACGAGATGTTTCAGTGATAATAATATTGATAATTTTTCTAGCTTGCTGTTAGAGACTGATTGGTCGTCAGTGTATGACTCAGTTGGAGCAAATTCTAAGTTTGAGCATTTTTTTAACACAATTTCTCATAATTTCAACATTTCATTTCCAAAAAGGTTAATTAAGAACAAAAAATTCGAGGACTCTCAGTGGATCACTACTGAGTTGCGGGAATTGAGCAGAAGGTTAACTGAGATATCTGAATTGAATAAAGTATATGAAAATGGTCTATATCTGAAGGAATATAATGAGCTCAAAACTTTATATCAGGCTAAATTAAAACTAGCTAAAAAAACTTGCAATGATGATAGAATCTCTTCAGCTGATAATAAGGTGAAAGAATCATGGAAAATTATCAAAGAGGCACAGAATGGTTATACTGGAAATACCATACCATTTCTACAAAGGGCTGATGATGCAGATATTTTTACTGATGATCACACTATTTGCAACCTCTTCAGTGATCACTTCTCAACTGTTAGTAGTAGTTTATCCAAACCTGACACTAAAAATATTAATTATATTTCATCTGCTCTACAGAGTATTTATTTATACCCGGTAACTAAATTTGAAATTGAAGAGGTTATCAAAAAAGTTTGCAAGAAAAAGTCGTCTGGTATTGATGAAATTCCTGGCCATGTCATTAAAAAGGTTGCTAATGTGATTTCTGAGCCTTTAACTGATATAGTGAACACCACTTTCATTGAAGGGAGTTTTCCTGATATCTTGAAAATGTCAAAAATTTTACCAATATACAAAAACAAGGGTTCCCGCTCCGACTGTTCATCTTACAGACCTATATCCCTACTTAGTCAGTTTTCTAAGATTATTGAATACTGTTTTTATTTAAGATTATATAATTACTTTGAATCTTTCGGATTATTTTCTTCTAGTCAGAATGCTTACAGAAAAAATAAATCTACTGGCAGTGCAATTGATCAACTCCTAAAACATGTGCTGGAAATCTTGGAAAATAAACAGCATACTTTAGGATTATTTTTTGACATGAGCAAAGCTTTTGACCTCGTTGACCATGACATGTTATTACACAAGTTGCAGTTTTATGGTGTGCGTGGCTCTGCATTGAATTGGGTTAGATCTTACCTGGCTGATCGTAGTCAGCTGGTCAGTGCGAATGGAATAAATTCAGATATAAAATGTGTATCAATTGGGGTACCACAAGGCTCTGTTTTGGGGCCCCTTTTGTTTCTAGTTTTTATAAATGATCTGCCGAAATTTTGTACAAAAGCTTCCATTACTGTTATTTTTGCTGATGACACTAATATCTTGGTATCTGCTGGTACCATGTCTAAAGCAATTCATAGAGCTCAGGAAGTAACAGATCAAATTTCTGAGTGGTGTTCTCTAAATGGCCTACTGTTAAATACTGCTAAATCTCAAATGATCAACTTTGCTACTAAAAATTCAACAATAGATAAAAGCTATTTGGTTAGACTAGATAATAAAACTATTCATCAAGTAAATTGTACTAGATTCTTAGGGGTTGATATTGATAATAAACTTACCTGGAAGTACCATGTTGATAGTGTTAAACTTAAGCTGAGTAAACATATATATTTACTGCGTCAGTTGAGACTTACTGTCTCTCTCAGTGTTCTCAAACTTCTATACCATAGTTTAATTCAATCTGTTATTTCCTATGGCCTTGAACAATGGGGTTTATCAGCTAAAGCTAATGAAGTCTTTGTTATTCAGAAAAAGGCGATTAGAATTCTGGCAGGTGCATCGGCGAGTGAACATTGTAGACCATTATTCATTCATTATAATTTATTGACAATGCCTTGTTTGTATATTTACCAAACTTTGATGTACATTAAAAACAATATTTCAATTTTTCCAAATAATGAACATATCCATGAACACTTCACAAGAAATAAATCTCAACTACATCAACCATATAGTAGATTGACAATTCAAATCCCTTGTAGTGGGGTTAATATAAAAAGCTTAGTGATGGCATTAAATCCTCAAATAGCATGGTCTTTAAAAGGCTACTCAAATCTTTTCTACTGCAAAAAGCTTACTACTCTATTGATGAGTTTCTCTTAGAATCCTAGGAGGATTAGATTATATATATATTTTTTTACAATATTGTTTGTCCTATTCGTTGTGCTGGTTGTTCAAAAAAAAATTGTATAGTTAATTAGTTGTCTGTGTTTATATGAATTGTGTAGTAAACTGTGTATTATAGTATCTTTTTGATGTTTGACCTGTTGAATTAGTTAGTATTTTATGATGAAAAAAATTTTTAATAAATGTTTGATTGATTGATTGATTGATTTATTTTGCATTTTTCACAAGAATGCTTAGGAAATGAATTTGACGTTCAAGGAAGTAGTTTTTGTAATTACATATTATGTGACATTTGAACGTTTTGTTGTTTTGTTGAAGTTTCTGTAAGTTATGAAACACTAATTTTGAAAAAATGGATTATTTAAACAATAATGCTTATTTAGCCGATATGCATTTCGTTTAAGGCCATACGGATGGCAACTTCTCCAACAGCTCACGTTGCATCTATCTGTGGAGTCAGTCGAAGTACAGTACACAGGGTGTTGAGAAAAAACAAATTTCATCCATAGAAATTAAAAATGGTTCATCAACTCCCAGACGACGACCCAGACCGAAGACTAGAATTTTGTGAAAATATGGAAACTAAAATTAACCAACGGCCAGACTATGTCAAAACAATTTGTTTTAGTGACGAGAGTACTTTCTATCTAAATGGAAATGTAAATACACAGAATGTGAGGTATTGGAGTGACGCAAATCCTCACGTGTTTCGTGAAACACATACCCAATTTTCCCAGAAGGTGAATGTTCAGGCAGGTATCCTGGGAAACCACATCGTTGGGCCTCTTTCTTCAAATACTTATTTAACTGGTGAGGATTATCTGGAGCTGTTGCAAAACGCAATAGAACCGTTAATCCTTGAAATTTTGGAAGATAATCCAGATGAATTCGTGGTAGATGGATTGGACGACGAGGTTCAACGGAAGGGCCAGCTCGATCACCGGACCTCACACCTTTGGATTTTTTTCTGTGGGGGTACCTTGAATCGAAGGTTTACGCCACTGGACCTGACAATATTGACGTTTTAAAACAACGTATTGTTGCAGAATGTGAGGCTGTTTCCGCAGACACATTTGCAAAAGTACGAGAAGAGTTTAAAAATAGGATATTCCACTGTCAGGAAGTAAATGGAGGTCACTTCGAGCAATTTCTTTAAGTAGATACTGATTCTTAAATCTGTAATTGATATCATACTGAATGGAATTTAAATTTTAATGTTTACTGATGAGCCATTAAAACTGCCATAAACACGAACAAAATAAGTATCATCATAATCATAATCATAATTTATGCACTCAAGTTCATAATTTATAATTTCACAGTGTAATTGCATTCTTGGAATGGCGAATGGTGAATAAATTTAAGAAAATACTTACGAAGCAGGGTAGGCCTGCTTGTGTGTAAGAATACAGTAGTTTAACAATATAGTAAGATTGTGCAATAATAAACATTCATTTGAGATATAAATAATTAACTATGGAAAGTATACAATATTAAAAGGTTTTTTCGATACCTTCCAAAAGAGGTGTCGCTTGCCGTAGGGTTCCATTAAAAATAATTGGTCGCAATGGCCTTATGACGTCATCTTTGACGATTTCGTCATCTATCATCAGTAGTAGGGAAGTTTACAACCTTCAATATTCAGTTTCCGAATTTCACTTGTTTATGTATGATCATTCCAAAAATAAGAGGGGGGGGACTTTTTTCAAAAGCACTGTATGTAGGCCATAGAGAGAAATAATTTTAAATTGTTTGAATGAGGTACCATTGGGAACATTAGCAAGACATCGCATAATCCTCTTTTGCACCAGAAAAACCTCATTAACTGCAGATGAACTACCTCAGATAGTTATTCCGTATGTTAATCTGGATTGTATGTTCCCGAAATAGAAGAGCAGGAGTCCCTGTATGTCAATTATAGATTTGAGAGATCTCAGTTGAAAATATTTGATACTCAGTGTATTGGCTAAAATTTTACAGTGAGTACTGAAGGATACATTCTGATCAAGTCTAATACCTAGAAAAGTAGAGCATTCCACCTTGTCTATAATTTGATCATCTATAGTTATTTCTACTGCTGGGTTATTTTTATTCTGTCTGGTGTGAAAATGTATATGATTTGTTTCAGTACCATTCAAAAATAGAGAATTATCGTATAACCACTTACGAAGTGACTGAAAAGTAGTGTTAATGTTGTTTCGAATTTGTACCTCAGATTTGCCTGTGACTAATAACGTGGAATCATCTGCATACAATTAGGCATTCGGGAGGATCGGAGGTAATTCATTGATGTAAAGCGTAAACAAAATAGGGCCCAATACTGAGCCCTGAGGAACTCCTATTCCTATTCCTAGAAGTAATTACCAATTTTTAATTGTTCGCCACGTGATTTATCTTGATTTTCTGAAGACGTCCTTTGAGATATGACGAAAACCATTCATGAAGTTTGCTCCGGATTCCGTATCTGAATAATTTATCCAATAAAATGTCATTTTGAACACAATCGAAGGCACGGCTGAGGTCACAGAATACACCAACCGCGCCTTCGCCTGCTTCTAGGGAGAGTAAAAATTTTTCGTAAAAACTGTGAGTAGCTGTTATAGTAGAATGTTCAGTACGGAAACCGTGCTGGTTCTCAGCAATTGCCTTATTTTTTCCATAAAATTCAGTAGTTGTTCTAATATCGCATATTCAAAAAAATTTGAAATGATGGGTGTAATAGTGATTAAACGGTAATTTTCCAAATTTTGTGGATTTTCTTTTTTCAAAATGGGCGAAACAAGCGCGGCTTTCATTCTGGATGGAAATATTCCTGTTTGAAATGATAAATTAATGAGGTGAGTTGAAGGTTTTATAATCGTATTTGCGATTTTTTTAATAATGAACCCTGAAATTTCATCTGGGCCACATGTATGTTTATTTTTTAGCTTATGTTTTATAATAAAGAGCACCTGCTCTTCCGATATATGGGAAATGAACATACTGTTGACCAGACTTTCATTTGTCATAGTTGATGTTTCACCTGTCAACAAAGGCTTCTTTATTTTTTTTATAGTTTCATGTGGGTTATTCACAAAAATATCGTAAAAAAATTCGGAAATTTCCGCGGGATTAGAAATACTATCATTTTCCTGTTTTATTGTAATGTTTATGTTTTGCTCTTCTTTTTCCTGTCGGCCTATTTTTGAAACAATGATGATGCTTCAGTATAGTCGTTGAAATTTCATTCGCTTTTTTTTTCAATTAATCTTTCTTGGAAAACTCTTCTATACATGTTTACGGTTTCACTAATATATTTTCCGAATCGATTCATCCTCACAAAAGAAAATATCGTTCATGTCTAAAAGGAGCAAAAAACACCTGCATCAATGAAGATTTTCTACTCAACCTACACTGAATGTGGGTCTGGCTAAAAAGCAGGTGTTCATCAATGGGGTGAATTTCTGCTACATTTTCCCTTTTTATTTGTTCTCCAAATTACCCAGTGGAGTCCATTAAGTGGAAGCATCAAATTATAGCCGATTGATTGAACGAGCATCATCTCGAATTAGTTCATGCTTGATATGCTCTTTTCTTGACATTGATGAATCATTAGTACAAGGGGTACATTTCATTCGGAAACACTGTACTGATGAGGGGCAAACCCCGAAACCGGTTACATGTGAATTGGTTAATATGTAACAAGTTGAGAACGTAATAGATTGCCCAGGCTAGTCAGTGAAGAGCGGTGTGTAGTTCTTTGGAACGCCTTGCTAGTTTCAAATTTATTTAGGTTTCAAGCAAAGGTTTTTTGGAAATTGTGAATTTGAATGGACGCTAGGATTTTTTGTTTAATTAGGATAAAAATTCAAACTTTCTAGCCAATAATAATTGCAAATCAAATGATGTTTTCTTCTGTAAATCAGTAAAACAATAAAACAAATACGAAATTTTCAGTAGTCTATCAACAAAGAATATATACAGAAGTTTCTGCTACATTACAATTGAGTTTTGAGTTTCTCCTATGTGGTTATACAATTCCAACAACGTATTGTTTAATTTTGACAAATTGAGAATCAAGATTAAATTTTGACATAGACAAAAAATGATCTTTGCTCTATTAAAGAAAGAAAGGATGGTTGTTCTGATCTCGATCAGCCAAGACTATGTTTTACAAAATGAAATAAAAATCAGAATTCAGCACAATGAAGTTAGAAGAATTTTATATCCAAAAATGACTTCAATTGCAATGATATCTAGAGGAAGTGTGTAAGAATTATTCTGACCAACCGTGAAATATATATATATATATATATATATATATATATATATATATATATATATATATATATATATATGGTCCTTCACCTAGGTCAGAAGTAAAACATCACAGCTGTGATGATTATCACCAAATTAGAGACTATCTAAAAAATACATCCCCACGTTCTCGTGAGACAATATTTCTACATGACTTCTATATTCAAATGGTCAAAAATATTCCTACATACCTCGATATCACACTATAATTCACTGCTTTGAAATCACTTTCGCAGAAGAAAGGAAGATGCTCTAATTAATTAGTTATTCAAACATGAACAAATTTTATTTCTTCACGCAATGGCTGTCAAGCTCAGAAGACAAGATGTCCCGATCAAAGATGGAGAGACAAGGGCTGAGGATGGCACGTTGCTTCCTTTAAAACTGAATATTTAACTCCTCCTACGTGTTTGTCAAATGCTTTGCCCTCGTCTTCTCTCTAACTCTAATGACTGTTCGCCGTTAGATGGCGCTAAGATTTGCAATAGTGATTCTTAGATTGGAATTGATAAGATAACTCGAGCTACTCTTAATTATTTTGTATCTCCGAGCATATCAATAAGAAATGTAACATATCGTTACAAATATTGATCCATTTCGCAACAAACATTTGCAAAGTACCTTGTAGGACTCTGCAGATTATCCATCGGATGCCATTCAACGTCCGTCGGGGTATTAGCCAGGAAAGTAGTTATTTTTTTGAGGATATAGGACCAACATACACCTATTGTATAGATTTTTGTAGTCAGATGTCTTGAGGAATAAGATATTTTTCATTTTAATGAAATTATGGCCCTGGCTATCGAAAATGTTACAGATTTCTGTCTCTTATTGCAGTTAAAATAAAACCGTTCAACTTAAAAAGAAAACCATTTTATTTTTCAGCTTTTTGTATATTATCTGCATGATTATTATGTTTCTTTACAATAAAACCGTTTAACTCTAAAAAAAAATATTTTCACGATTTTAGTTTTCATTCAGTTAGTTGATATTTCTCATTGTATTCAGTTCATTCAGTGCCTCATTATTACACTGTTTGAACTCTATGATCCACCATTTTGTTTCGGACGCCATCTTGTATTTTGAATTTTTTTCATGGTGTGCTATATTCCACTAGTCAAGCCCTTTCATTTGATATCCATATTGAGGGGGTAGTATTGACTGTCTAAACTCTATGATCCGCCATTTTGTTTCGAATGCCCTCTTTGATTTGGATTTTTTTCATGGAGTACCGTTTTCTACTAACCGAGCCCTTTCATTTGAAATCCATATTGAGGGGGTTGTAAAAAAATATGTTATCCGCCATTTTGTGGTGGCAGCCATCTTGGATTTACAATGATACTGAATACACATAAATGTATTGTGATCAGTCTACATTTCAATTACTAGATTTGACCCACACAAGATACAAACAAGGCAAGCTAAATAAAGCCGTTTAAAAAGCACTAGTGCGGTAAAAAACATCGTAAGAACATTTAAAAAAGTGTCAAATCACAGTCATCACTCGACAGTTGAAGATAAAATATATTTGCTGCACGAAATACAAATTTCTTTTTTCGATTATATCGATAGGTGTTTACAGCTAGACATCTCACTTAATCAATGATACTTCTTCGGAGTGTGGATGGACCCTAGCCCAAAAAATTAGTCGATGCATCGGCTTTGACAATACTCCTGAAATAATTACAAAAACTTTTAAATAAAAAAGTAAACCGACGAAAAAATCAACTGAAAAGCAAAACATTAAATAAACCTTCTTGGTCTTAATGATAATTCTCCTAAACTAATGTGAGTAACTAATTTTGAGTCTGCACCAAACAAACAATTATAGAAGATCATTATATTACTTCGAAAAAGTAATCAAAACGCCGCTGTGGATCATTCCATTCCAAATTGAAATATGATCAACTATGAGGTATACCCTATCTAATAAAAAAATAATCATCCAAATCGAAAAACCCACTACAAAGTTATGCCTGATATCCTCCATTTTGCTATCTTTAGGGATGGAATTTCAAGTTCGAATTCAAATGGGACCACCTTTGAAGTACACCCTATCCAATGAAGAAAAAATCATCGGAATCGAACTGCTCTGTGAAAAGTCATGCGTGATCATACATGAAAAAAATATACGCGACGACTAGAAAACCTCCTCCTTTTTGGTTTCGTCGGTTAAAAATTAAGATTAACTATCCCCATACAATAGTTATTCGTGTAACCAATTGGGAAAAGCACTAATTTTCGTAATGAGCGAATTTTTGCGAAACGAGCGAAGCGAGTTCCGCAAAAATAGGGTTTCTCAACGTGTTTCACCCAATATTTTTTATAATTTTGATATGTGATCCTTTTTAATTAAAGTCAAAAATATAAGAATATATATTGAAAAAAACTGAAGAACACGCTTTTAACGCACTAAAAATCAAAAAATAATTCTAATATTCAACGACTATGCCGAAATGCATATGGTGCTTGTTTGTTACGTATCTTTGAGAAACAATACTTTTAGAATGAGATCCCAGAGACGGAAAACCACCTCATTTTACCAAAGCTGAAGTTTTAAGTATGAATGATATGATATGTAGTTGAGAACGTATGCGTACTTGCTTGATTGAAAGCAGTGCCCTTTTACAGGTATCAGGTACAAAAGTACATAAAAAACTTCCTTACTTACGTTGAAGTATGGTAATGCGTTTGGCAATCAATATCGTCCAGTTAGCCGAGCGGTCTAAGGCGCTAGTAAGGTCTGGATCTCAAAAGTTTGAAAGGGTTTGAATCCCCATGCCTCACGATTTTTTTTCACTTTGAAAGTGAGAAATGATTCAGTTTTGGGATGAATATTCAAATAAAAATTTAAAAAAAATCGTCAGGCGTGAGGATTCGAACTCTCGCCAGTTTTTAATATCATAACTTAGATCTTGCGCCTTAGAGTGCTTGGCCAACTGGACGATATTAATTGTCAAACGCATTACCAATCTTCAACGTAAGTGGTAAAGTTTTTTATGTACTTTTTTACTTTTTACTTCTATGGAAAAAACGGAAATTAATGCTACATAGAAAACTACGTCAGCTGGGGTCAATATCACCAATTGTTTGAATTGTGTTAATAATATTTATAATTAGTCTTTACCATACATGATGTATTGAATTCGAATAAAATTTAATCTTCATAATATGTACCGAGAATAATAACAGTGTATTTTTTGTAACTGGTGGTAAAATTCACTTTTTCTAATTTTCACATTTGAAGTGACACTTTTCAATACTCGTTGACGTTATCAAATGTTTTACATGTTCCATCACCAGTAGCGAAAAGTGAAATTTTTCGCAACTGGCGATGAGAAGTAAATTTTACCACCAGTTGCAAAAAATACAAATAAAATTTGTTATAATTTTGTTTTATTGTTATCATATTCCCACGGCTACTCAAACAAAAAAATATAAAAGGGATCCTAAAACCAGGAAAGCCAAATGACAAGCCAGAGAGCTACCGTCCCATCGCGCTTCTAAGTGCCAGTTACAAACTACTAGAACGGCGTTTGTAAAACGGAATAATCTCAAAGATCCTTGGAAACATACCAGTCGAAAAAGCTGGATTCAGCTGCACCGACCAAGTCTTATCACTCATGACCTACATATCCTTAAGTACACCCAACAGAGATTTAAGGAAGCACGAAACTTTTAATACACCATTTAGAAAAACAAATTCAGGATTAAACTCTCCCATTTGTAGAATGGTGAGAACTTTTGATAGCCACTGTAATGACATCGCAATATTCAGGCTCTCATTTCTGAGGTTTTAAAACTACGTGAAATCCATGTTCTGCCTTCGTTTAACCTAAAAATGATTATTTCCACTTCAATATACAGATAATATCTCATTTGAATTGTTTATATATTGTTTTTATGTTGTACACATTGTACATAGGTATATTGTCACTTTATTCATAATTATTCATATTTGTTCGTATTTGTTCAATTTATTAATATTTGTTCACATTTATTCATATTTGTTCATATTCATTCTATAATGTACCATTCATAATGTTCATCTTGTGAGTTATTTCAGCTCACTATTCGATTAAAATTAGATTACCTAAAAAGAGGATACTCGTTGGATTTATCTGTTTGTATCCCTACTTTGTAATAAATAAATAAAAATAGAGGCCGGATACCAGAAGCAGCTAAAAACATCTGTCGCATTCATAGACCTGACCGCAGCATATGACACCGTCTGGAAACAAGTACTGCTCTACAAACTCCTTCGTCAAATACCCTGCAAAACAACTGTGGGATTAATCGATAATATGTTGAGCAATAGACTATTCCGCGTTGTTATTGGAAACTCAATGAGCAACTGGAAGAACTTTAATAACGGCCTACCTCAAGGCTCAGTTTTAGCCCCTCTCCTGTTCAGCTGCTACATTGCTGATATGCCCACAACAAGATCCAGAAAATTTGGCTATGCTGAAGGCTGGGCAATAGCAACCAGAAGCAAATCAAAGGAAGAAATGGAGGAAACGCTAACAGATGACTTGGACACCCTAGGGAAATACTTCTCCAACTGGTGACTCCAACCTAGTGCAAGCAAGACGGAGGTGGCATGCTTTCATCTAGACAACCGCATGGCCAATAGAGAGCTCAGTGTGAATTTCGGTAACTCTATCCTTCAAACAACACCTAACTAATTCTGCCTCAAAACTCAAAACAAGAAATAACATTGAACAAAAAATATGCGGCACCTCATGGGGATTCTCCGCTACCACACTTCGATGCTCCGCCCTAGGGCTCGTCTACTCCACGCAGAATATTGTGCTCCGGTCTGGCTAAACAGCCCACATGTTGAAATGGTCGATGCTCAACTGAACCACACGATGCGATTAATCTCGGGCACAATTAGATCTACACCAAGTCACTGGCTACCAGTTCTAAGTCACATTCCACCTGCATCGATACGGAGATCCACTGCCCTTGTCAGAGAGTACAACAAGGCCCTTCAAAACCCACAACTACCAATAAACACAGACATCGAGGACATAGGAAGGAACAGGCTGCGCTCTAGAGAACCCCCTATCAGAATAGCTGAAAACCTGGTGACCGCTGACTTTAACCCAATAAATGAGTGGAGGCAGAAATGGACCCAAGCAGCCCCACCGGAATTTCACAACATGCCGTGCATAACCACAACCCCAGCCGGATTCGAACTACCACGTAAGACATGGACAACACTTAACAGGATTAGGACCAATCATGGCAGGTGTGCTGATGCCTTCTATAAGAGGAACTTCATCGTGCTATAGGGCGCACTAAGATGCCTAAAAACCCTGGTGTATTCACTGATTAGATTTTGTTCAGAATTTCTGGGGGACAACAAATGAAAAACGTTAAATTCTGCTTAGAACTTCATTAGTAGATGGCGCGGTTAAGGAATGTTAGTTGTTTGTGACACGCAAAGTATCAAACTTCAAACCTATGAAATTTTCTTTTTCTGTCAACATAACTTCATGCAAAAAATTGTGAATTGATTGTTTACGAAGATTATAGTTCTACGAACAAGATCCCGCTCAGAACAGTTGGCGCGAAAATGAGATGAAACCCTCGAAACTTACTACAATGTACAATGTTTACATCTGTCTGTCAAAAATAAGATTTTTCATGAAGTCTACCTGGTGATTTTTTCAAAGTTATTTCTTCTCAAATGGCCTTTTTGAGATCATGAAAACTTCCACGAAGGGATGAGAAAAGGTAGGAGAGTGGACTGATGTCTCTAGATGATTAATTAACTTGAAAATTGAGGGGATTGAAAAATGTCCTCGATGACATTGTTCCATTAAACTTTCCGATACAAACTATTACCAAGCCATTCACTGCCCATCTCTGCCGGACTATAACCTCTCTAACAACCCTCTGATATGAGCAAAATCATAGAGTTCATTGAATATATCATAAAATCTGTTGATGAAATTGAGAAATCGATTAATCCTGGTGTGCAACAGTCTAGCTGCTTCCGGCTATCTTAGAATGACTTCTCAGGAAAAGGTGAGCCCTACTTACAAAGGTGAGGGGAAAAAACAATTATCTAAATGCTTCTCTTTTATTTTTCAGTAACACCCGCATGAGATCGGAGAAGGAGGGCGATCTAAACCAAGGAAGAACAAGGCCCACTCCCAAGATCGATTGGGCTAATTATTATGATTAGGATAATTATCACTTTTTAATAAACACATGAATTTCACAAGTAAGCATGGGCTTTTCATGCTATGAAGATATCTTGATTTTGGCTAGTGAATTCCGAACCGTCACAGAGGGTCCCATGGCTCTTTGGAAGAAAATATCCACTATATTTAGAATTTTTCAATACTTTTAGTCAGGGAAGATTAAAATTGATTTTACTAGTAGTGGAGTAATATTAGATTTTAGCTTCAGAAAGTTAGGGGACTGTGGGAACTTTTTACTGTTCATTTGATGTAAGGTACAACATATCAAAAGTTACCAACCGTGAAGTGTGTGCTTAATTTATTATTTAACAAATAAGTTGCAAAATTACATTGTTTATTGAATATCTTAAAAAATTAATAAATAGAAAAAAACTGATACTGCCATTCGAAAGAATGGGAGATTTTATATGAAAAAGGTGTATAAATATTTTTTTTAAATGAAAACTAAGCTGTAGATTTTTTTAACGTACGAAAACGTGATGTAGCGACACCTGAGTGCATCTCTTGAGGAGCACGTAGCCACGAGCGCGCTTCACTTAAGTTGATAAAACTTTTGATCTATTGATTTGTTGAAAATATAAACAGGATGTTCATGAAATCAGATGTGGGGAAGTAGTTGTTTTCTGTTAGACATTCACAAAAAATAACTTCATTTTAATCGTGGATTTTTCAATTCACAGAAAAATCTTTCTCTCAATATTCAATTGAGAATGTTTCCCTTTTCAACTTTTGATCTAATTGTAGTAGCTTAAGAGAGTCTTGTTTTCAAATGTAAAAAAAAATTATAGGAATAGTCTTGGGAATAGTACATATATGAAGTTATGTCAAAGTAGAATTCTCTATAAAATCAATTCAAGATCTGCCATTCTTTAAATTTTCAAGATAAACATCTGAAATTTGTACAGCTTAGTCTCAAAATGACACTAGAAAAGGTGTGCGAATGAAAAAGAATCATAAAATTTTATTTAAAAAAATACATTCGTCAAAATATTGAATAATTTCAAAAAATTAATGAATGAATTTTTAGGACCTGCTTCAAAAACTCCAGTTCAAAATTGATATCAAGATTTTTCAATAGTACTTTCTGAAGCTTGTAATCTGTACTTCAAGAAGGTTTGATTGGTTTTATTAAAAATTTTTAATTAATAATAAAATTTCGTCAAAAATAAACAAATGTTGCTTCAAAATCGTGAAATTTTTTTTAAATAAAATTTAATAACGTTTATATAGAAAAAAAATAAGTTTACCTATCCAACCTATATTTATATTACGACCTCAAACAAGGTATACGCAGCGTATTTTTTTTTCTTTTTCAATATAAGTGTAAATTGTATCAAATACGAAAATATCAGGTTTTTTAGTAAATTGACGAATTGTTCATTTTTATAAATGAGTTCCTGCTCAAAATTTTTGTTTAGAATAGAAATATAAGTTTATCTTTTGATGTACTTTATATTGGATCGAAAATATATTTGAATGTTAGAGAGAGATTGAACATCAGAGAACACTTGATCGGTTAGTTTAGTGCTCACCTGACGCTCTACGTATGAAATCTATGATTTTTTCAATGTCATATTCTGGTTCAGTGACCTCGAAAACCCCTATACCATCAATTTGGGTAAAATTTGCCCAACAAAATTGTTATTCATTGTTTAAACAATTAATAAACAAGCAGCGCACGAATATAAGTTTATAACTTTTTTCTGCAAGCAATTTCTAAGTAATATCAGAAGGTTTTAGGAGAATCCATGGAGTCCTCCAGTATTCCAAAATAATGTTTTACTCCGCTAGGTAATTTGAGTTCTTGCGATAAGCTAGTCGTGTTGTCAGCCAAAATAATGAACACCTCTCAATTTGTCCAAAAGCTGAGAGGTTTTTTCACTCAGATAGGATTCGAGCCAATTGAAGCTCCGTCCTCTGAAGCTGTAGAGATGAAGCTTATGTAACAGTCAAAAGCTTTAGATATGTCGCAAAACACTTCCTTCAGACTAGAATATGGATTTTTCAGAAAGCTTTAGTTTGAAAGCTAAATTAAGTAATTGTATGTAATTCACAGCACTTCATGAAATCAGTATCCGCTGTATCATAAGATTTTTATCATGAGCAAGCAGGGACAGAAATACATAAGTACCAACTCGGTGGAGCCGTATCAATAGAAAATTAACCATACAAAATAAATTGGTACGGTTCATAATTAGAATTATTTCAGAACACCTCTCGGAAATTCTATATAACACTGACATAAGTACATGGAATAGTTTGTTCTAAAATATGTTACATCGATCGATCAACCTCAAAATATTTCACAACGAATTGACATAACCTCAAAGGCGACAAAAGCACAATCACAGAACGGATCAGAGACACAAATCACAAAAACACCCTTTGTGGTCTGTAATTGCAGTTTACTGAATTATGACAAGAAACGACGTCGGCGCCATCTGAAACTCTAGATAACTACCTTTATCAAGTGGGCTGGTGTCCCCCAGTTTGTCCCAATATTTTACAGATATAAGTGAATACACATGGTTTTTAGACATCTTACACGACATATTATGTGATGTATGCCATACGATAAATAAAATTATATTCTCTGTGCATATTATGAAGATTAAATTTTATACGAATTCAATACGTGATATGTATGGTAAAAACTATTCATAAATATTAATAACATAATTTCAATAATTGGTGACAACGTAGTTTTCTATGTAGCATTGATTTCCGTTTTATCCATGGTATTCTCTCCAAGGATGAGAACACACTTTCAACGCACTGAAAAGTAAAGCAGAGCTGAAATTTTGAGTATGAGTTGTGTGATATGTAGTTGAGAACGTATGCATACTTGCTAGCTTGAAAGAGGGGCCCTTTCACAGGTAGCAGGTATAAAAGTACATAAAAAACTTTCTTACTTACGTTGAAGTATGGTAATGCGTTTGATGATTTCTATCATCCAGTTGGCCAAGCGGTCTAAGTCGCAAGATCTAAGCTCTGATATCAAAAACTGACGAGGGTTCGATTTGTTTTTTTTTAATTTGAATACTAACTCAAAACTAAATCAATTCTCAATTTCAAGATGAGAAATAACAAAAATCGTCAGGCGAGGGGATTTGAACCCTTGCAAACTTTTGAGATCCAGAGCAGATCTCGCGCCTTAGACCGCTCGGCTAACTGGACGATATTAATTGCCAAACGCATTACCATACTTTAATGTAATTAAGAAAGTTCTCCATGTACTTTTGTACCTGCTACCCGTAAAAAGACCCCTCTTCCAAGCTAGAAAGTATGCATATGTTCTCAACTATACAGGGTGAGTCAACAGGATTCCCGTGGTTCATTGCTCCTTAATGTATCACTATTTCGATTTCTTATATTTTTTTTGTCAAAGGGAGCATCTAAGACCGCCTTCTAAAATTATTTTCATTCATGCGTGGCTAACCAAAGTTGTTCTTTTTGAAATGAAACACCCGGTATATTTTCATATATTCCGATCGGCTGTTCCATTGGCTGCTCAACGATTTTTTCAATTTTGAAATGAGTTGCGGCGTTGCCGAGTTATTCAAAAGAAATCTAGTTTGTAGACTTCTTTTCGAAAAACTACCTATTTCACATTTTGGAATTTTTAGCCAAGATAATTGAGGAATCGTTGGTCGATATAATGATGTTCATTGAGAATCCCAAGAATTTGCAATAAATTGTACAGGATGTTCGACACAACAACACAAACTCAGCCATTTTCAAACATCGGTATTTTGATTTTTTCGAATGGAACACCCTGTATATTTTCATTTAAATCAACTCCTTTTCAACCGACGAAACCAAAAAGAAGGAGGTTCTCTATTCGACCCGTATATTTTATGTTTTTCCATCATATTTTTTTATGTATGATCACGCATAACTTTTTACTGAGGCGTCCGATTCCGATAATTCTGTTTTCAGTGGATAGGGTGTACTTCGACTTTGGTCCCATTTGAATTTAAAAGATGAAATCCACCCCTAAGGGTAGCGAAATGAAGGATATTGATCACTCACCCTCTGAATTCTGGTCCGTTAACCGATTCTTTCAGGCATAACTTTGTACTGGGTTCTTCGATTTGGATGTATTTTTTTTTTATAGGGTATACCTTATATTTGGATTTCGGAAGGAATTAGCCACCCTTACGGGTAGAAAAATAGGGGATAATTGATTTTTCACTAGTGAACATTAGCACACACATACGTAGTTGACAATGACAGAACGCTACTGACATTATTCCTGTTCCGTCAAAATCAGTATATTTTATGAGAGGATGGAATGATATACAAAGTAATGGAATAAACTAACCAGAACAACGAAAATAATTTATATAACAACAAATAGTAAAAGTAGATAATCATATTATTTAACTGGTAATAGTTGAAGTAAGGTGGGTAAGTAAGTATTTTGGAAGTAATCAAAAAACAAGTAGGTAGTAATTGGTAGATTTTAGCCACAAAAAATTGAAAAATAAAAAATTTTTAACAAAAAATTGAACCGACGAAATACGGAACTGAAAAGTAAAAAATAAAAAATTTTTAACAAAAAATCAACTGAAAAGCAAAAAATAAAATAAACCTTCTTATTCTAAATGATAATTGAGCTCCTAAACTAATGTAAGTAACTGTTTTTGAGTCGGCGCCAAACAAACTAGCAATTGAATTAGGTGAAGCGTAAAATGATGGCAGCGAGATGCACGGCTGCGTTTTGATGACTTCTTTCATAGATAATGATCTTCGATAATTGCTTGTTCGGCGCCGACTCAAAATCAGTTACTTACATCAGTTTAGGAGCTTAATTATCACTTAGACTAAGAAGGTTTATTTTATTTTTTGGTTTTCAGTTGATTTTTTTGTCGGTTTAATTTTTTGTTGAAAAGTTTTTATTAATGACTCTACACTTTTCATCCACGACGTCATGTACCTCAAACAACCTGTTTCCGAAATATTCTGGTTCGAAGGAATTGTTCAATATCAAATCAACAATTCTACAGATTTTTTTATCTACATGTTTGTTCTTAGAAAATACTGATACTGAATGATGTTTCAATTATTTTTTTCCATCTTCAAAAGCAACTCATGAAAAACTATCATGGCAAAATAAATTTTTAAATGTAACTATTTTTTCTAGTTTAGTTATCCATGACTACCGCTGAAAAAATGACTATTGGAATTTGTAAATAGAAGTAACTGTCAAACTACAATCCAGTTGTGTTAAAAATTATTGTGGCATTATGAATTATCGTTTTAAGGACATGGTTGAAATGGTGTATGCTTTGGGGGAAAGTGATGGCAATTGCTTACTGGCATCTAGATTATACGAACTAAAGTTTCCTGAGAGAAGACATCCAGACCAGCGAGCATTTCGAGACCTCAAAACAAGATTTGAGAAAACCGGAAAAGTATTTTACAAAAAGTTTGAACGTGCTTGTCCTGTAACGAATGATGAAAATGCTCTTGATATTGTATTGCATATTACCGAGAATCCCCATGTGAGTACACGTATTTTGAGTAGGTAGTTGAGAATATCTCAAAGTAGTGTTTCTCGGATGGTGAGGAAATGCAATTACCATCCATATCATATGCAATTAATGCAAGAGCTGACTGAAAGAGATTTTCCAGAGCGAATGCGGTTTTGCCAATGGGGTGTAGATAAAATCAACCAAGAACCTGATTTTTTGAGTATGTTCTATTTTCGGACGAAGCCAAGTTTCACAACAATGGTCATGTGAATTGGCATAATATGCATATATGCAACTGAAAATCCTCATTTTGTTAGATATGTCAATCACCAACAACGTTGGTCACTGAATGTTTGGGGAGGTATCATTGGACGGCGTGTAATTGGGCCCTTTTTTTTCAACGGACATCTCAATGGAAGAAAATATCTAAGATTTCTGCGAAGTCAGTTATCAAATTTATCAGATGATATTTTATTGGCAATAAGGCAGAGAATGTGGCTACAACAAGATGGCGCGCCTGCACATTACCACACTGATGTGCGGGAATACATTGATAATGAATTCCGTGAAAAATGGATAGGTAGAGGAGGGCCAGTTCAGTGAGTTTTTTTCTATGGGGATACATTAAATGGGTTGTCTATCAAACTCCGCCTACAACTCCTGAAAATATGGAAGCAAGAATTCGTACTGCTTTTCAGGGAAAGATGCTGGCACATGTGGATACTAATTTTCGAAACAGAAACAGTATTGGTGAAAATGGCAGGCACATTGAACATTTGCTGCATTAATTATTATTTTCTGTTAGATTCGAATAAATATGATTTTTATGCAAAGTTTAATTCCAAAGGCGAACATTTTGAATATTTTCTGTCTAAAAATATCCATCTTTTGGATGTAGATTATCTCGGAAACGAGTTGTTTTAGGTACATGACATGAGGCATGAAAAGTGTAGAGTTATTGAAAAGAACTTGATTTAAATGAAAATATATAGGGTGTTATATTTGAAAAAATCAAAATACCGATGATTGAAAATGGCTAAGTTTGTGTTGTTGTATCGAACATCCTGTACAATGTATTCCAAATTCTTGGTATTCTCAATGAACATCATCATATCGACCAACAATTTCCCAAAATAGATTTCTTTTGTATAACTCGGCAACGCCGCAACGTAATTCAGAATTGAAAAAGTTATTGAGCAGCCGATCGGAATATATGAAAATATACCGGGGGTTTCATTTGAAAAAGAACAACTTTGGTTAGCCACGCATCAATGATGCACCCTGTATTTAACAAAAAAATATAAGAAATCGAAATAGTGATACATTAAGGAGCAATGAACCGAGGGAATCCTGTTGACTCATCCTGTATATCACACTATCAATACTTAAAATTTCAGCTTTGCTAAAATGAGGTAGGTTTGCCGGCTCTGGGATCTTACTCTGAAAGTATTATGTTTCTAAAAGATACGTAACCATGCTTTTCGGCATAGTCGTTGAATATTAAAATGATTTTTTAATTTTTAGTGGGTTAAAAGCGTGTTCTTCAGTTTTTTTAAATATATATTTTCAATATTCTTATCTTGAATTAAAAAGGATCACATATTGAAATCAGAAGAAATGTTGTGTAACACGTTGAGAAATCCAATTTTTCGTAACTCGCTTCCTTTTGCAAAACTCGCTTCGCTCGTTCCTCTAAAATTTGCTCATTACGAATAATAGTGCTTTTCCCAACTGGTTGCACAAATAACTATGTCATCACCAGTTGCGAATAATTTTACTTTTCGCAACTGGTGATGAAACGTAAAACATTTCATTACGTCAACAAGTTTTAAAAAGTGTCTCTATAAATGTCAAAATCAGAAAAAAATTCATATTCTGATCTCGAATATGAAAAATCATCAGTGGAAAGGCTAGCCTTGCTCCTTACACCCAGAAACTGAACAAATGAATTATTGCAATAATTGACATGCGAGTCTTGCGTGATAAAGTCTCTTCCCAACGAAAATTCGTAACACGTTCCCAAGTTTCTTTCCATTCTGCGGAGTATTAACTTTCATTCACGTCCGCTGTATGAGCTTTCTCATATTGTGAGGGTTCCCTCGCAAGCCGGCTGCCAATATTAAAGTTGAAGATTGAAAAAGCTTCATAATGGGGTTACATCGCGAAAAAGTTGGGAACTTGGCCAATATAAAGTTTACATAGAAGACTATTCAAAATTAATTATTCCATTCGCAGTCGAGAGTGCACTTTGGTGAGAGGATTTTCACTTGGAGAAGCTATACAAATATTATTATGCGGGTAATTGGAAAAACTGTGCTGCCAAGTTGTGATTTCTTTATGTGGGAGAATAGTGGAGATTATTCATTTTTCATTGATACAGTGAGGACCAGCCAAATGTAATTGATTCAGTTTCTTAGTTATTATGAATCATCCAGAAAAATTAAAATGTAATCCCTGAATTCAACCCAAAAACTTTCAAATTGGAAATAGGGGTTGTGATATTTTATTCGAAATGTATTCGGTTCTCTATTCATGAATGATATTTATTCCAGAAAAATAATTACATTTGAAAAAAATATGAGTAAACGAATATTTCTGGAATGAAAGGTGGTACCTACTGAAATTAGATAACTGATTTGAGCGTATGTATTTTTTCTATAGCTCCTGATTTGAACCTAGTGTAATTAAAATAATATTCAATGATAATTTTTCGAATAACTAAAATTATGACCATCATTAAGACATCACTATTCAACTAGTATACTAATATGACAAATAACATGAAAGAGTGTGTATAACAATTATTCACATATGACGTATGTGGTATGGTTGAACTCAGAATATTTTGAGCTTTCAATTTTTGATATAAAAATATAACATTTCAATTCAAAATGAAGATCACTTCATGTCTTGTAAAGGTGGAAACCTAAACTACAAAATCGACCTGTCGGAGCTTTACCTCCAAAAATGATTAATTCGTAAGATAATGGAGCGTTTTCACACTTTATGAACGCACTGTATATATATACATATATATATATATATATATATATATTGTCATGTTAAGAAGGACTAGTTATATATTTTAAAAATGAAAAATTAATAATTTATTAAAAATTCTATTTACTTTCTGAAGCCTCTGTATAACATTGATAGGTAAATATATGCAAATACTATAATGCAGTATTTTCTTTCATTTTCAAAAATGATTTCAACATATAAGTGTTTGAACTAGAACAAAAAGTCTAGTTTTACCAAATTATTCTGGATTAAATGTGATCAACAAAATTATAATGTTAAAACATACAGTATATGAAATTGCATCTAACTAAAATAGCCAATGGAAGAACAAGAAACTTCTTGATGAAAATAGCCAATCAGGGAACAGAGATGGGTTGATAGAAGATTTGAAATTGTGGGAAAGTAGGAACACAGAAACGTCAAAGATAATTATGATTAAATATTGTGTTTAGTTTATAAGAAATGTAAAATATGTTAGTTGATGAGTTTTCTCAAATAACACCAAATTAGTGAAAGTGCGACAAGGAAATGCGCGATTTTCTAAAATTCAAATAGAATGACAAAACAGAAATCGTATCCAGGGGAGGAAAAAACAAAGCGAGGGGTAGAAAAAAATTTTTAAAGAAAAAAGTTGTTGAAAATTTGAGAGAAAAGACATTCTGGATTTGCACTGAAAACAAGAAAGATTTTCAACAAGAACATTTAACCTCTGGAAAATTTTGACAAAAAAATAATTAAGGATAAAAGAAGATTGCCTTTTTGTTTTCCACATGAACACTTATGCGAGCTGATTTCAAGGATTTTGGAGAGTTCCACTGCAATAGAGAGTCCCTGAGAGGAGTAGATGAAGCAGGGTTACAGAGAATCACCAGGAAATACATCAGCGGCAATCCAACTCCGGATATAAACTTTTTGAGTGCACATCACAAACTGAATCACTTTGCAAAATAACTCTTATATCTGAAGAACTTTGTTCAATTTTGGTATTGAACTACAAAACAATTTTTCAACTTAAAAGAAAAAGTGAGATTATATTTATAATATACTTCATTGTTTTTCATTATTTTCTGTGAAAATGTGTGAATTGCTCATAGTTCAAGTTATCTATCGCAGGCCAGGTCAATATAAGTTTTCCTGAATAAAGAAAATAATTGTTTTTGATAATCTCTGGTTTACTTTCCACAATGATATGCTGAGCTTTCACCTATAAACACTAACCTGAAATAGTTCTATTGACATCAAGAAAGGCAGAGTGGCTCTGTTGCCAGTACCGACTCCTGAGGCATAGACGTTCCAACTGAGTTTAGTGTGGCAAGAAAGGAAATAAAAAGCAGGGAGAAAAAAGAAAAATATGAAATTCTAGAAAATCAATAGGGCAATGGTATATAAGAACAATTTCAAAGGGAATTACAAAGAGTGAAAATAATGAAAATTTTACAAATATTTAACAAATTTGTTATGGTATTGGGTGGGAGAAATAATTTTACAAATTTCATTGAAATAAACCTCAAAACAAAACAACCTATAACATATAATCATAATTAGCTTCCAACGCGGAGCGAAGTAATGTGGGCAATTATTAAGTATAAGTATAAATAAAAATTATTATATTCTACCCAATCATAACTATATATATATATATATATATATATGTATATATATATATATATATTATATATATATATATATATTATATATATATATATATATATATATATATGTACCTACAGTGTCCGTCATAAAGTTGGCTACATAGCACGTGACCTCAGATTTGGAAGGAATTTAAAAAAAGTTGTCTGTGGTACCGAAAAATGGGTCAAATTGACAAGATATCGAAAAAATTCATTGAGATTGAAGCAGATTGAAGAAAAAATCAAAAATACCATTTTCTTCCTCTACCCTTACTAAGAAACATTATACATTTTTGTTTCATCTGGTAACAGCTTTAATAACCCAAGTCACATGAGTTTGGGTCAAAACTAAGGAAATATTTGTGGAATAGACATTTTGCGGCAGCTTTAGTCTTGTCACTAGCTGTAGTCATGTACGTATATTGATGCACATGAGCTCATTCAATATTCTCAACCCGTGAATAAAATTTCAACCAACTAATATTTGTAATTATAACTTAATAATACATTATTTATCCTAATTGAATTTAGTATTGTTTAGGTGGATGTGGAAAAATGAAAAAAACTCAATAAACAAACAATATTCAAATATTCAATATTCTGCGTGACCACAATCGCGCTCCATACAAAGAATTGTTCTGGAAAACATTTCGCGGCCAACATTTTTCATTATATTTCTTTTGATCAGTGCTGCACGATTCCTTGTCCACATTTGTGAATGTTCTACATTTCGAAATGATTTATGAACATTGCTTTCCAGCAGGCCAAGGATTACCTGAATATCGACCTATCTACTGCTCGTCAAACTCATTGTTCAACCACTCCCGCACTTCATTCGTAAAATGAATAGAAGCCCCATCTTGTTGGAAGAATGAGCGATGCCGCTCTTGTAATGGTAGGTTGTCGATAAATGTAGATATCTCGGTCCTTAAAAAGTTCAAATATCGTTCGCCATTGAAATTTTGTCTAAAATAGAAGGGACCTACAATTTGCTCATTTAAAATTCCACACCATACATTCACTTTGAAACTATATTGGTCCTCGGCTTCATTGATAAAATTAGGATTATGATCTGCCCACCGTCTACAATTTTGAGAACTGACGACACCATTTGAGGTAAAAGTTGCTACGTCAGAAAATAGCACATTTTTGAGAAATCACGATTGTCTTCTAACATTCCCTGGAACCAGGCACAAAAATAAAGTGATTTTGCTCTGAAATTCGTCTAACAGAGAAATATTTTTGGCTTTACTTCCATAATTTTCGTCGAAACTCTTCGTGTCTCAGGGACTGTCAGTAAAACATTGTTTACATGATTTTCATTATTATATTTCTTTAAATTTTTGCAATATCTTTGCCACCGTAGTAAAATGCAAATTTTGGTCTGGATGCCTTCTATCGAAAATTTCAGCTACTTTTATTGTGCTATGATAATTTTCACCATATAGCAATACTATTTCTATTTTTTCTTGTATACTCAGTTTTGGATCCATTTCTATTGAAAAACACAAAACATGATGAAGATCGACAACTCCAACAATATTGCCAACAAGTTATTGTGACATTTGTTATTGCTACAACAAAAGTAGATCTTTTTCCAAAGCCGCCTTATAAAATTCGAAAATATAGCCAAGTCATTGTAATTCGAATTTACTAACCAATATTAAATTTAGCATGGATAAATAGTGTATTATTGAGTTTTAATTACAAATATTAGTAGGTTTAAATTCCATTTACGTGTTGAGAATTTCGAATAAACTCGTGCATCAATATACGAGGCATGACTACACCTAGTGACAAGACTGAATCGTGTTTTCATAATTGATCTCCCGCAAAATGTCTATTCCACAAATATTTTATTAGTTTTGACCCAAACTTATGTCACTTGGGTTATTAAAGCTGTTTCTAGATAAAACAAGAATCTATAATGTTTCTTAGTAAGGGTGGAAGAATAAAATGTTTCGTTTAATCTGGTTCAAAATTGGTACATGGGGTCCTCGTTGAATCCGAAACACAGACAAATTCTCGTCAAATCTGAGGTCACGTGATATAAGTCGCAACAGATTTTTTAGTTGTCAGACATGCAGAAAAGAACCGCCATTAGAGTTTGTCGGAAATTTCAATGAAAAATTGTCTCCCATATGTAGCCAACTTCATGACGGACACTGTATAATGTTCAGTTGGAGTAGAAGAGTTGAGCTGGCGTTAGCTGATGTCGTACTCCATTCTGATAATTCAATCCCAGCGAAATACTATGAATTGGATGGATATTAATAGTTTCGTTCAGGTAAGCAGACATCAGTCATTTATCTGCATGACCTACCCTGGACTGATGAGGGGCAAATACCCCGAAACCGGTATTCAGGTGGTCAGCTTGAGTGAAGTGGTTAATATTCATCTATTTCGCAACAAACATTTGCAAAGTACCTTATGGGACTTTGCACATTCATCCATCGGATGTAGTTCAATGTCCGTCGAGGCAATAGCCAGGAAAGTAGATGATTTTCATGGATATACGCCCAACATATACCTATTGGGTTGTAACGAAGTTACTATTTTCCCGCTATATTTATCAGCCAAAAGCTCCCTGTAAGGAATTAAACCCCGCTTGAAAGTAATGATAGGTCTAGAAATACCATTCAGGTTCGTGATAAATCCGTGAATCACCCCTAACCCGATAAATAGGCTAAACACCCTCCGTAACTCACGCCAATACCGCGAGCGTGGTTGTGAAGAACGAACGATTGGTAATTGCGCGCGCCAGCGAATCGAGAACGAATGATTGAAACAACAGCGATCGGTATTGGAAATAAACGTCGCGGAGCATATTGAGTCCCCTGGCAGTCCTCCGAGAGCAGCCCGAGCCAGCAGTCCAGTCGAACCAAGAGTGTACGATACCGAGCTGACGTCACGATAGAAGCCAGCCAGTACAGTTGAGTCTAGACAGAGACGCACGCACCGAGCTGACGTCACAGCCGTCGCCACCAAGAACATGACACTGTGTCCGATCAGCCGTTGACGTCACGAAGGAAGGGAGGCCGATATTCTGGACGTTGGATCAAAGGCGAGAGAAAGCAGTCAGTCGTTCCGAAGCAGCGAAGCCAGCCAACACGCCAGAGAGAGAGTTTTCCGCCAGAAGCACGAGAGTACAGTTGAGGCGCACGCACCGAGCTGACGTCACAAGCACGAAGGATTTTTACAAGCTGGGCAATTATTCTGTGAAAGTATAATTTGTATCGCAAGCGAGAGAGTCCACAAAACGGCGCGCGCATATAAGTCGTTCGAGAGGGATTCGGAAAAGAGGGAGAAGCCGGCCGTAGTTCCGTTTCGACATATTTCAAAGAAGGAGTAGCTTGCCCAGCCCAGCAGAAGCAGTCACGCGTCCGACTAGTATCCAGAGTGTGAGCCAAAGACCGAAGCAGTCCACGACCGTCCCGGGCCTTGCCGAAGCAGTGAGATCGGAGTTTGGTAAATATGTTGTATCAGGTAAAAGACATCAGGAAATGTTCGTAAGTACCACAGATGCGATGTGCGCATGATCGTAAGAGGCACATATTTATTTCAAAGCTGTGCTGGTAATTTCTGCATACGAGTCCGTACGACACCCCCCACCGCAAGAGCTTTTGGTTGCTAAATTTACCCCGCTTGCTTGAAAACACCCTCCCCGCTTCCTCTGTATATAGTGCTTGCCATGTGTTTATTTGTTGTGATAACTTGAGGCCGCCGTCAGCCGCCCTTACTGTATTTCATTATTTTTAATATACCTGTTTATCTTGTTCTTAGTATTCTTTCATTTACTATCTTGAGTAGAATTTAAACATCTAGTGCGCAGTCGCCACCCAGGTCCGAAACCCAGTTAAAGGCAATTAAAGCCTGCCTTGCTGGCCCTGTTACAGTGTCACGACTATATTGACCCCTGGAGTGTCTTTCTTCACTGAGACTGCCTGGAGCAAAAGTGGCCTTTTCCACTATAAAGCTAAAGGTGGCGCCCGAGGAAAACCGAGAATAGTGAAAAGCGCCAAAGTTTGATAATAGGGGGCGAAAACCCCTTTACAGGGTGGAACAATTCAATATAAGTGATCACTTCAGTATCTCCTTCATATTAAAAATAAACGGGTCCCATGAAGTTCGCTTGGCTCAAAACAAAGTCCCTAAAAGAGATACTCGAGAGGAAAACCTATGGCAATTGAGAAATTTCATGACGAACGAGAATTTCACAGATATGTTTGAGTGTAATTCTAATATAAACGATATGTACAGTTTATTTTTCAATACAATACTATACGCCTTAGAATTGACATGTCCAATTATTCAAATGAAAACGAATTCTAATATAAAATCAAATTGGGCTACTAAATCAATAATCGATGAAGGTAGGAAGTTGGCCGACCTATTTTGGCTGATGAGTAATTCTAATAACGAACAACTGAATAATGACTATAAAGAACTGAAAAAAGAACATAGGCGTAACATCAATCAGGTTAAATTTAAATATACCCAAGACAAAATCAACAGTTCTATTGATCCACGAGAAACGCAAAAAATAGTTTGGCAAACAGTTGAAGCTAAAACCGGGAAAACCAAAAGTGAACTTCCAGTTCAAATGAACATCAACGGTAAAACAACCACTGACCCTCTCATAATATCAAATGCTTTTGCCAAGCATTACACTGTAAATGTGCCAAGCATAATTGAATCAAAGTTTGGAAATAACTTAACTGAAGAATGTACCAAAATGGCTAATATCTCCAACACTTTTCACTTTTCTCCAGTACACGAGCAAGAAATCATCTCAGTGATTCGCGAACTAAAAAACAAAAATTCAGTTGGTGTGGACTGCCTATCCACCAAAGTATTGAAAGAAATAAACGAATATATCGCCAAACCATTGGCACATAAATTAACTTCTCAGTTGAGTCTGGAGTATTTCCTGATATGTTGGAAATTGGGAAAAATAATTCCTATTCATAAACAAGAAGATCCACTTTCACTTGATAATTATAGACCAATAACTATTCCCAGTGTAATTAGTAAAGTGATCGAGCGCTGTATATTCAATAAAATATTTCCTTTTTTGTTGAAATACAATATAATCAGCAAATCACAAAATGGTTTCCATCCTGGCTTATCGACAGAAACTGCCGCCGTTGACTTCATGGAATACGTCTACAGACGAATGGATGATGGAAAGTATGTGGGAGCATTGTTTTTCGACCTCACCAAAGCATTTGACTCGATAAACTTTAGATTCATTGAAGAAAAGCTCTACTCCATAGGCATTCGGGGCAACTTTTTTTCGTGGATTATGTCATTTATGAGTTCCAGAAGGATACTGGTAGAACTGGTGAACAGCAAGTCAGATTTTTACGAAATGGGCCTGGGAGTCCCACAGGGATCAGTTCTGGGACCATTAATATTTCTTTTGTTTATTAATGATATGCCATCTCATGTACGTTCTAAATGTCTAATCCTGTTTGCTGATGATACAACTATAGCTGAGAAAGCTGATAACCCCTCAGATCTACAGATTAAACTATCAGTGATAGCAGACCAATTCACGGCCTGGTGTAGAACAAATAGATTAGTGGTAAATGGCAAAAAACAATCCCCATGCAATTCTTTGGTAGGAAAACCCATACTGGTCCGATGAACGTGCGCGTTGAAAATAATATCGTTGAATCCTCAGATACCACAACATTCCTAGCAGTACATATGGATCAAAAATTGAACTGGAAGCATCACATCGACCATGTATCAAGAGAGCTTCCAGTGGGTACTATGCTATACTCCAGTTGTAACATGAACTTGATCGACCAACTCTCCTAAATATCTACTACGCTCTTATTCATTCTCATTTGTCCTACAACAGAATTCTGGGGGGGGACGCCTCAGAAATCAATAGAGTATTCGTGGCTCAAAAAAGGGTTATGAGGCTAATATTCAATATGAAGAAATTGGATTCCTGCAGATCGTACTTTCAGGAACACCATATTTTAACTGTTCCCTGTATGTATATATACAGCTGCATTTGCTATATCAAACGCAATTTGAAAGATTCAATATCCAACCAGATACGCTGATTCAATTAGAATCCGAAAACACGCAACAAGTTTGTATGAAAAAACTCCCTCACTGGCAGGAGCAAAACTATTCAATCACCTACCTTCTGACATAAAAGATGTCAAGCCTTCAAAATTATTCAAAAAAAAACTCAGGTTATTCTTAACGACCCATAGTTTCTATTCCACCATAGAATATCTCAATTTCAGGTGATCGAAAAACTGTAAACTGTACATGTCAATTTACTTTGTGGGGATTTTTATATTGTTATAGTGGTAACCTATGTTTATATGTAATATTATATTATATTTTATATATTCCTAGGTTGTTATGATGTATCGTTATATTATTTGATGTTATATACAGTGTGTCCGTAAAGTATGGAACAAATTCATTATTAGGTAAACAGGTCATTTTAAGAAATAATCCTGAAACACGTCGATTTTTTATGTTAATTTACCGTATTTTAAAATAATAATCTGATATACAGGGTGAATTACGTTCGAGTAATGACGTCACCGTCATTTTTTCTAAATGGAACACCCCCCATTTTGTCTCAATTTTCGGATTACTCTAGCTGAGCTGATTCCAAAAATGTATCACATGTTGATTCCAATTGGTACAGGGTGGAAAAAATACAATAGTTTTGTGTGTGCTCATAAAGTAACGCGTAACATTCTTTATTAGGTAAATTAACAATATTATCAAAAATACTTATTGTCTAGCGGACAGAATATGCTGGAATACATGACTTTATAAATGTTCGAACTGCAGCCCTTGCTGTATTTGACAGTAACCCAAACGGTGTACAAATTCTTGTTGAACCTTGTGTATGGTTTCTTGCGTAATATTGTTTATTTCTGTTCGAATTTTCTCTTGTACATCTGCAATATTTGCTGGTTTCGTTTTATAAATAACATTCTTTAGATGGCCCCACAGAAAATAATCCAGAAGATTAAAATCTGGTGACCTCGCTGGCCATTCAGTGGGTCCACGTCTACCAATCCACCTGTTCGGAAAAATTTCATCTAGGTACCTTCTAACATCTACAGCATAATGTGGAGGTGCACCATCCTGTTGAAACCATAAACTTTCATCAAAACCTCCAGGATTACGTCTGCTGGGAAACAAATTACGTAAAGTAGGTACGAGATCCCCCGTTAAAAACTCAAGGTACGTTGCCCCGTTTAAATTACCTTCGAAAAAGTAGGATCCGATGATTCGATTTCGTACAATTCCAGCCCATACATTTACCTTTTGAGAGTATTGTGTATGATGCTCACGCATCCAGTGGGGGTTTTCTTTTGCCCAGTATCTACAATTCTGACAGTTAACCTCACCATTTAACATGAAAGTGGACTCATCAGAAAAAATAATGTTTTGTATCAAGAGAGGGTCTCGGTGACATTTATCCATCATTTCTTCGCAAAATTGGAGTCTTCTATCGGGATCATCTTCGTTTAATTCTTGCACAAGTTTGATTTAATAAGGATGCCATTTTTCAAGCTTCAATAGTTTGTGTACCGTTGTTTTGCTAACACCGATATAGCGACTAACTTTACGAACAGAAGTGTGCGCATCTTCTTCAAAACTCAGTAAAACATCTAATGCTGTATCAGCATCTGCAGGGGGACGACCTGATTTGCGTACATTTTCAACATTACCAATTTCTCGAAATTTCGTTTCAATCTTACTGACTGTCGAACGCGTTATAGGTCTTTCTGGATATTTATCATTAAACAAATTGCACACTTCCATCTGAGTTCGCGATCTGTCTCCATACCCAATCATCATAAGTATTTCAATTCTTTGTTTTACACTTTCTCCATTTCTACTTCCAATTAAATCTAAGCAATCATTCGAATATTCACGAATACCAAAAATATTGTAGTACTAAACTGTCACTGAACATCAATAAATTACTAAACAAATAATGACATTTCCCAAAAAAGTAGACGACTATGTTTTTTATAAATAGATAAGAAATATTTTTTGTCATATTCTGTCTGCTAGACCACAAGTACCAAACATGTTTGGAAACAGCTCATTTTTATTACTCTAAACATGTAGCAAACTACGGGGTGCTACATTTAAACCAATTGCCGCTAGACAATAAGTATTTTTGATAATATTGTTAATTTACCTAATAAAGAATGTTACGCGTTACTTTATGAGCACACACAAAACTATTGTATTTTTGTCCACCCTGTACCAATTGGAATCAACATGTGATACATTTTTGGAATCAGATCAGCTAGAGTAATCCGAAAATTGAGACAAAATGGGGGTGTTCCATGAAAAAAAAAATGACGGTGACGTCATTACTCGATCGTAATTCACCCTGTATATCAGATTATTATTTTAAAATACGGTAAATTAACATCAAAAATCGACGTGTTTCAGGATTATTTCTTAAAATGACCTGTTTACCTAATAATGAATTTGTTCCATACTTTACGGACACACTGTATGTACACACTGCTACTTAGTGACCTATTTTATATTTCTATGTCACAACTCTGAGGCTCCATAACTTGTGTGGTTCTTTATTGAATCTCCGATATACAAAAATTTCTGTCATTTGTACATTGACGTAATGGACTATATGCCCATCGTGACCTATCCTATATCATGTATTTGATCATTAATATTCTATTTTATTCTATTGTATAGGTATTTGTAGTCAGCAGTCTTGAGAAATGAGACATTTTTCATTTTCAATGAAATAATATCTGGCTATCGAGATGTTACAGACTTCTGTCTATTTATTATTGCAGTTCCTTCGTTATTTAACAACTTTGGTATATGTGAAATTGATCGTTCCTGCAAAAAATATTTCGCATAGAAGGACTAGATGGTCCTGGATAGAATATATGAAAACTCCCACTCTGGACTACATCGGAATAATGTTACATTCCGGAGAAAATACGGAACGAATCAGCATAATCGACTCACGATGCCTCATATTACCGAATGAAATTACGAGAACGAATCGCGTTATGGCAAATGAACTGTATAGCCAAACGACTGCATCTGAACGATTTTATACAGAAAATCCTACATCACCCTCTGGAAAATCGGATTAAAATGGTGATTCCATTCTGGGAGCGGTGGAAGGAATATACCATCTCGGAAAATAATGACGAAAAGAGGAAAACATCAGCAAACGGAAAACAATGTATGAACACTTAGATTGAAAACAGCGGGAAAATAATGGAGCCCACCTGCGAATTCTGTGCCTCAGGATGACAAATATGCGGGCATCAAGAGAATGGGGTGTTTGAGGATATGGGATTTTTCAATTTGGAGAATGTGTAAAGGTAATATGGGGAATGTTGAAGTATGTTGCTTTCATGGAATTATGGTTTTGTTCATTGAACCCAAGTTATAATGTATTGCCGGGTGTATGATGATTTAATTTCGAGGCTACGTTCAGCTGAGCGCTTTCGCCAGTTTGCCATCATCATAGACTCTTCTTAGAATTTTAGGAATGTTACAAACATATTGAAAAGGGAAACAATCTCAATTGAATATTGATAGAAATATTTTCCGGTGAATTGAAAAATCCACGATTAAAATGATTCTAACTTTTTCCATCTTTGCAAAGTGAGATTGCTTTTTGAAAATGTGTTTCCCATTTCTTCCGGTCTTCCTGATGATCGTGGAAGCGTGAAATAGATTTTCGTCGACAAAAATGTATTGAAGACCTAGTGAATGCGATGTCTCTCCTGCGTCAATGTTACGAATGATTTCTGGTGAGTACTCTCTTTTGGAAAACATTCTTCTTTGCCTCATTCATCTTTATGAGTTCTTAATTAAGACTGGAATACAAAATCAAATGACTATCTGAATTAAAATGCAAATTTTCAATTTCAGATTTTTTCTTTTGAGTTATTCAGAATATCTATCAGATGTAGTTCAATGTCCAGCGTGGCTTTAGCCGGGGAAGTAGTTGTTTTCTGTTAGACATTCACAAAAAATCACTTCATTTCAATCGTGGATTTTTCAATTTACCGAAAAATCTTTCTATCAATATTCAATTGAGAATGTTTCCCCCTTTTCAACATGAATACCCCGCAAGTGGTTATCTTGACGATGGAAGATAGTGACTAAAAATTATCTTTCAGTCGCAGATGATTCCACATCTGATTTTATGAAAATCCTGTTTATATTTTGAACAAATCAAGTTACAAACATACTTATTCAGTGCTTTTGTAAAGTACTGAATAAATCAATTTTTAGCCACACAATCAATGTCTGAGGAATCTCCTGAAACAGGTCGATTCTCAAACTCAATTTCCTCCATTTATAAGAGAAAATTAAATAAACAGGGTGATCCACGTTTGACTAATGACGTCCACGACAATTTTTTCAAATATAACAGCCCATATATTATTCAATTTTTGGAATCTCCATGGAAAGCTGATTTAAAAAATATATCACACATCGGGTTTGAATACAGTGCGTTCGTTGAATTCAGTGCTATCGTAAAGTAGCGGATAAATTCGTAAAAAATTAATGGAATAATTTTTGTAAAGAATTCTCGAAGCCGTCGAATTTTATATTCATCAGGGCATTCTTTCAAATTTAAGCAATACATACAGAATGATTCGTGTAGGAGAATTTTTTTTAATGGCAACTCCGTTTTCCATTACGGAATGTGAAGAGATGATTATAAGTATGGGTATAATGAAAATAAAATAAGAAAAACTATTTTGAAATAGGAAAATACGTACTAAATTTAATGGCAATGATAGCTTCAAACAACGATCAAAGTGAATGTTCAAGTTGTGCACTGTTCACTATCTGACAGTGGCCAAGACGATGAATAAATTCCATTTGAACATTGTCAATAACGTCAGGAGGTATACATTGTATCTCGTGACGAATTTTGATTTGAAATCTTCTAAATTCTTCGACCTATTAACATACACTTCACTCTTCAAGTATCCCCACAAGAAGTGATCAAGCGATGTCGAATCTGGAGATCTAGCTGGCCACTCAATCGGTACCCATCTCCCTATACAACGAATCGGAAACACCACATCTGAATAGTCGAGGACAGCTGCTGCATAATGGAGAGATGCACCATCTTATTGGAAAAATAAATCAGTTTTCGGAAGATCGGGTTCCTCTAGATCTGAATACAAAGCTATCAGGGCAGGAATGAGGTCGAATCGAAGAAAATCCAAATATAATGCACCAATCAGGTTCACGTCAAAGAAATAGGGACCCAGAATTCTTCCGTCGACTATGCCACACCATACATTCACTTTCTGTGGATTTTGAGTGTAATACTCCATCATCCATCGGAGATTTCCGGTAGCCCAATAACGGCAATTTTGCCTATTGACGTGGCCGATCAAAGCAAACGTAGCCTCGTCACCAAAAATTTAATTTTTTGCAAAATTATTATCATTATTGCATGGCTGTTGCAGTTATTCACAGAATTGATTTTGCTGATCAAAGTCGTCTTCATTCAGCTCATGATTGAGGCGTACCTTATAAGGATGGTGCTTTGCTTCTCTCAGAATTTTGTGGACTGTAGACGCTGCCATATTGAAATCAGAAGCCAACTGGTCGAGTGTTGTCTGATGATTTTCATGCACTGTCAACACAACATTAAGCTGATCGTCTTCTGTTGGTGAGGGTCGACCAGATTTAGGAAGATTACGGACATGCCCAAATTCACGGTATTTTGACTCAACTTTGCTCACCATGCTTTGGTTAATAGTTTGCCGATCAGGATGAGTTGCATTAAACAATACAACTACTTCCCTTTGGGTGCGCGTTCTGTCTCCAAATCCTATCATGCAAAGAGTTTCAATTCTTTCTCGTTCATTTCATTTAATCAATTTCCATGAATTGACAAAATTACTACTCAATAATGTATCGACAAACGATAAAATATCTTATTCTTTGAAGAAAGAACTTCACGAAAACTATTCAGCAATGAAAACAAAATTCTGGTCGCTATGGCTACTGTCAAGTAATGAAAATAGTCAGATAGCAAACGGTGCACAATTTGAATATTTAATTTGATCGTTGTTTGGAGCTATTCTTGCCATTAAGTTTAGTATTTTCATATTTCAAAATAGTTATTTTATTTTCATTTCACCCATATTCATAATCACCTTTTTACATTCCGTAATGAAAAATGGAGTTGCCATTAAAAAAATTCCGATGACTTCATTTCTCCCACACAAATCATTCTGCATGTATTAATTAAATTTGAAAGAATGCCCAATTGAAAATGAAATTCGACGGCTTCGAGCGTTCTTTCCAAAAATTATTCCTTTAATTTTTTACGAATTTATCCACTTACTTCACGAGAGCACTGAATTTAACGGACAAACTGTATACAAACCCTATGTTTGATATATTTTTGAAATCAGCTTTCCATGGAGATTCCAAAAATTGAAAAATATATAGGGTATTCTTTATGAAAAATTGTTGCAGACGTCATTTGTCAAACGTGGATCACCCTGTATATTTGATTTTTCCTTATAAATGTGGCAAATGGAGATTAGAAATCAACCTGTTCCAGGAGATTCCTTACAAATGGATAGTTTGGCTGAAAATTGATTTATTCCATGCTTTACGAAAGCACTGTATTAATTCACATATACAAAGTGTTTTTACACGCTTTATATTAGCTTCACTTGTATGTTTGTTTGTTTGTTTGTTTGTTTGTTTGTTTGTTGTTTGTTGGTTTGTTTGTTTGTTTGTTTGTTACCCGACTCCTTTGGGCGCGATTTTGACCCACTTCCAGACGTCCGAATGATTTGAAATTTGGCAGGTGTACATAATTCCGGTGACAATGCATTAAGAAATTTTTGTGTGAAGAAAAAACAGAATGGTGGCTCCAATATGGCGTACGAGTTTTCTTATTATGGTCCGATTCGCTTCAAAATTGGTATCCGAGGGTTTTTGTGGTCGGAGATTATGATTTTCTTGTCAAAATTGAAAAATTCAAGATGGCGGCTCCAAAATGGTGAACGAGTTTTGTGATTATGGTATGATTTTATTCAAAATTGGTATGTGAGGGTTTTTGGGGTCAAATATCATGATTCTTCTGTAAAAATTGGAAAATTCGATATGGCGACTCCAAAATGGCGGCCGAGTTTCGTGATTATGGTCTGATTCTATTCAAAATTGGTATGTGTGGGTCTTTGGGGTCTAATATTATGATTATTTTGTAAAATTGGAAAATTCAAGAAAATGGTGGCCGAGTTTTGTGATTATGGTCTGATTCTATCCAAAATTGGTATGTGGGGGTTTTTGGGCTCGAATATTATGATTCTTTTGTAAAAATTGAAAAATTCAAGATGGCGGCTTAAATGGCGGCCGAGTTTTGTGATAATGGTCTGATTCTATTCAAAATTGGTATGTGAGGGTTTTTGGGGTCGAATATTATGATTCTTTTGTAAAAATTGGAAAATTCAAGATGGCGGTTTTAAAATGGCGGTCGATATTTGTGATTATGGTCTGATCCTATTCAAAATTGGTATGTGGGGGTTTTTGGGGTCGGAGATTATGATTACCTAATTTGATAAGATTATTCAATTTTTTTATTTGCAAAAAAATTATAAAAATAATAGTTTAAAAAAAACTTAAAAAACACGCTTTTATGAATAAACCACACTAAAAAGTGGGAAATCAATAATAGTTTGGAAAAACTAAAGAACACGCTTTCATAGAAAACCAGACTAAAAAAATAGAAAATAAAAAAAATGTATTTTATTTAAAAAAAGCGTGGGGTGCATGGTATCAATAATTATATAGTACATTACACACCGAGGCGATACCATGGACCCCACGCTTTTTTTTAAATATTTTTTTTTTCTTTTTTTTTAGTCTGGTTCTCTATAAAAGCGTGTTTTTAGTTCTTTTAAACTATTATTTATTTCATCTCTATGAACCAGTTTGTTGTGAATGAATATTATTACTACACGGTTGGCAGCAACAAACCTCCTGCTCTACGACGATTATAGTTCTGCTGAAAAAGATAGTAAAGACATGTGAAAAGTTTGGAATATTTTGTTGGCAAGTATTTTATTTTGAGCAATTGAAGTAATATGTACCAGCACTGTAATAGGACCAGTTTCATCGGTGAGTTTGACACCTTTGTTACTTTGCAACTTTCGTATATGTGAAATTGATCGGTCGAGCAAAAAATATCTTTTATAGAAGTACTCGATATTACTGGATGTAATATACAGGGTGTTAGTTAATAAGTGCGACAAACTTCAGGGGATGATTCTGCACGAAAAAGTAATAACTATATAACTTGTGTCCGCAAATGCTTCGCTTTCCGAATTACGGGGTGTTGGAAGTTTTTCGTAAAAACTGACTATTTATTTATTGTTCTGAAACCGGTCGAGATATGCAAATTAAATTTGATGAGTTTCAAAAGGTAGTTTTTGTGCATTTTTTGACATGCAATTGAGAATTTTATGTTCATCATTGGCGTGCATCCGGGAATGATCTCATTTTTTTTTAAGAAAAAAATGGTACGCCACTGAGGTATTTTAAATTTTATTTCCGAATTCCTTGATCAATTTGTGACCAGAAATCTCTCATGCCTTTTTTTCGTATGGGTCGCCGTTTTTCTGCAAAAAAATAAAACATCTTAACGCCTATTTGTCATTACTTTAATACATTATCTAGTAGCGATGCTAGTAGGCTACTGTCAACATTCTGTTGAATACGAATATTTCAACGAGATGTCAAATTAGCGTTTCTTCATTTTTAAACTTCCAGTTTGGTATAACATTAATGATAACAAGTAATTAATTTTTCTTTTATCGAAAAGAATGGAAAATTATACAAATGCGGAATTGTCAGACATGCATTTTGTCTATGGTCGAAGTAATGGAAATGGTCGGCAAGCTCGGCGATTGTATGCTGAGTTGTATCCAGGACGTAGGGTACCCCATCACACAATATTTGCTCGTCTCAACAAGTACTCGAAAAATTGTCAACATACAGTATAGTATTTCTAATCCCAATTGGAACGACATAAAAAGTTTCGGGAAGGGATTCTCTTTGCACTTGCCTCATTGACATAGGCGTTCGAATATTATTTTTCAGAGGTATTTCTTCGGTTACTTGTTCTTACAATCATAGCAATTGATCACCCCATGTAAAAGTAGACACATGTTATCTCAACTGGATTTTATTATTTGTTTCGAAAGGTCTCCAGAAAGCCATAATGATAAAATTATTTTCAATGGATAATTCCTAACCTCACGGAACGGCAGTGATTAAGGAATATCGTAAAATCAGGATATTATGCAGCTGGAGATAACATATGTCCATTCCAGCTAGCCGAGCTTTCATTACTCAAATATATTTGATAGCGCCTTTACTAATAATCTGGGCAACTGGATACACGCGCCAGATTTTTTGTATGATTGTACCAGGAACGCTTTGAAAGTGAAAACACTGGTAGTATATAAATTTCCCATTTGCCGGGTAGTGCATATGAACCATAGACAAATTAAAAATAAAGAGACTGTTTGAAACATTGGCGATCTTGACCACCAAGTTTTTGGTACGGCCAGTCGCGCATGGGGGCGCTGCCCGCAATCAACAGACGACTGACATGATAATTTTCCAATTTCGACATTTGTCAGAAAATGACAAACCACGTAATAATTTCAGAATTATTCTACTGTTGTCATCGAAAAATTAATTATAGAAATTATACTATGGACTTGAATTATGAACCCAACGTCGAAAATGGAATGTTTTGTTATTCGAGTTGACGCTGAAATTCCTCGAAATATTCTTTCTCAAGGTAAAATATAAGCTGCTTTTCACAAACTGATACTTATTTCCATCCATCCGTTGCAGACATTTTTTCACAAACTGATATATTTCCGTCCATCATTTTCCATTTCCTATCACCATTTGAGGAAGTACGAAGATTATCATCAAACTGGAGCATTTGTTAGGTATACCTACTCGTTCTCCTTTGTGCTAATCAATGAACAAAATTATTGAAGGTTTGTTGTAAATGTAATATGTTTTTATTTTGGTTGATTTGATGATAAGACTGAAGAATATTTTAAATTTTGTTGTTTTTCGGAGTTTATTATTGTTTTGTCTGTAATTGTACCTTGTCCTAGATACAATAAAATGTGTTTTTATAGTTATTAGTCTTGTTTCATAAGATCTTTAATTTTGTTCTTGATATCATTAAATAAAGATTTAACCACGAACGAACTAACAGATTCTACGAATCGATTACTGTATATATTTTATTGGTGATCGATTTGCCATTCCTGTATTTCATATGATACAACCATTCATATGGAATACAAGAATAACAAATCGATCACTTATAAAATATATACCATATCAATCATATGAAAGTAACACATTTGAAAAACCCGCCTTATTTCAATCGGTCTTACCAACTGTATTTAGTTCGGCCAGTTGCGAGATATGTCGTCACTGTATAAACGTGGTGCCAACTTTTACTGCAGGTTTGACCACTCTCTTTATTTTTAGTTTCTCTATGATATGAACACTCCTCGTAGTGCTCTTATTTTATTGCCGTTCCAATTGGGATTAGAAGAACTATATCTATTAGTATGAGTTTTGTTTTTAAATGGACTGTAACCTTTGTTGCTGAAAAAACTGCTACCGCTCTTGAAGTTTGTAATAAAACGAGGATGGTGACTTCTAGTAGTTTTATTACTTCTAGCTAACAAATCTGGAGGCGAATGTGAATATATAGTTGTTTATAGATGTTGTTGACAATATTGTTTTTCTAGTCGTTCTGAACGACGATACCTGACATCTGTCATTAATTATTTAAGGGTTGGTGCAGAGGAATGTTAAAATGCGTAAAACGCAACATACTGAATGTAAGCAACTTCACTGTGTTTGAAATTCTTGAAGAACGGCAATTGTATCCGTTTCATATTCAACGTGTGCAAGCTCTATTACCTAGAGACTTCTTTCCGCGCCTAGTTTTTTGCCATTGGATTCTTCAACAAATCGCTCAAATTCCTAATTTTTTAAATGGCGTTTTGTTTATTGACGAGGCTCATTTTAGACGATAGTGTAACGAAAATTCCATAACAATCACCTCTGGACTGAGGGAAATCCACATGGAATCTCTGAAGCTCATTTTCAGCATCAGTTTTCAGTAAATGTAAGCCTTGGGGTACTTGATGATCATTTAATCGCTCTATATTCCCTCCCACAACGACTATTAGGCGACTCTTACCTTAATTTCCCACAGGAAGAGTTACCTGTTCTTCTTGAAGAAATTCTTGACAACACTTCTGGTTCATGCATGATGGTGCACCAGTCCATCTTAGCATTAATGTACGTAATCACTTAGATACAGTATATCCAAATCGTTGGATAGGTAGGGGAGGTACGGAACATTGGCCTGCTCGATCTCCGGATTTGAATCCTCTAGATTTTTGCATTTGGAGTTTTCTTGAGTCATTAGTTCATTTCACTCCCGTGGAGAATGTTGAAGACCTGAGGAATCGAATTATAGCCGGCTGTGAGACAATAAGAAATACACCAGGAATATTTGCGCGAATATGACAATCAATGAGGCGAAGAATTGAATCTTGTATCACGTCTGGTGGAGGTCATTTTGAACATTTGTTGTAGCTTTGCGCCTATTCATTTGTTAATTTCTGCTATTGTTGTGGTTTAACGTTATTGTTAGATAGTTCTCGATAATGAATTAAAGAAATGAAAAATACTCGTTAAGATGTTTTATTTTTTTGCATAAAAACGGCGTCCCATACGAAAAAAAGGCACGAGTGATGTTTTGTCACAAATTGAACTAGGAGTTCAAAAACGGTTTTTTATTTGAAATAATCAGTGGCGTACCATTTTTTTCCTTTAGAAAAATTGAGATCATTACTCGTATGCGCGCCAATAATGAACATAAAATTCATAATTGCATGTCAAAAAATGCGCAATGACTACTTCTTGAAACTCACCAAATTTCATCTTCATATCTCGACCCGTTTCAGAGTAATATATAAATAGTCAGTTTTTAAGAAAAACTTTAACACCCCTTATCTCGGAAAACGAAGCATTCGCGGACAAAAGTTATATAGCAAACTGTCATTATTTTAAGCTATTGCATATAGCTTTTATCGCGGGCCTTGAGCGCGGAGACCGAATCCAGAAATTCCGTAACGAAAATAAACCTAACACCCCCCACTCCGACCGGCACAGCGGTCGGTGTTAGGCATAGAGAAACTAAAAATAAAGAGAGTTGTCAAACCTGCAGTAAAAGTTGGCACCACGTTTAGACAGTGGCGACATATCTCGCAACTGGCCGAACTAAGTACAGTTGGTAACACCGATTGAGATAAGGCGGGTTTTTCAAATGTGTTACTTTTATATGATTGATATGGTATATATTTTATGAGTGATCGATTTGCCATTCTCGTATTCCATATGAATGGTTGTATCATATAAAATACTGGAATGGCAAATCGATCACTAATAAAATATATACAGTAATCGATTCGTAGAATCTGTTAGTTCGTTCGTGGTTAACATAAAGTTCTAAAGTAAATCTTTATTTCATGATATCAAGAACAAAGTTAAACATCTTATAAAACAAGAATAATAAGTTGAACACTATAGAAACACATTTTATTGTATCTAGGACAATGTACAACTACAGACAAAACAATAATAAAACACCGAAAAACAACAAAATTAAAAATATTCTTCAGTCGCTTATCATCAAATCAACCAAAATAAAAACATATTACATTTACAACAAACCTTCAATAATTTTCTTAATTTATTAGCACAAAGGAGACCATGTACTTCGAACTTCCTTAAATGGTGATAGGAAATGAAAACTGATGGATGGAAATAAGTACCAGTTTGTGAAAAAATTTCTGCAACTGATGGATGGAAATAACTATCAGTTTGTGAAAAGCAGCTCATATTTTACCTTGTGAAAGAATATTTCGAGGAATTTCAGCGTCAACTCGAATAACATTCCATTTTCGACGTTGGGTTCATAATTCAAGTCCATGGTATAATTTCTATAATTAATTTTTCGATGACAATTAACAGTAGAATTATTCTGAAATGATTACGTGGTTTGTCATTTTCTGACAAATGTCGAAATTGAAAATTATAATGTCGCCAGTCGTCTGTTGATTGCGGGCAGCGCCTTCATGCGTGACTGGCCGTACCAAAAATTTGGTGGTCAAATCGCCAATGTTTCAAACAGTCTCTTTATTTTTAATTTGTCTATGGTGTTAGGGCACCTCCTCTTTGTATTTACTTCATGGTACGACTCTACGAAGCTCGCACGAATCGAGACGAGCTGCTCCGAAATCAGACGAATACGTAATCAGCTGTTTGTGAGAAAGTATAGATGTTAATGTTAGGGGCTCATTTGTTGGAGATATTTGTGCGTGCTTATGCAAACTTAGAAATGGCCTACACATAGTCATGGTAGCAATTTACATTTCTCCGAATCCAAAATTAGACGAGGTAGAGCATTTTATTCATTGCACTTTACTGGAGTACACTGAAGAAGGGTCGAAAATACTTGGTACAAATGGTAATAAATTTCCACTTATCTTGGCTGGCGATTTCAACATCAACTTCGCTGATAAAAAATCAGAGCGGTTGACAAGTTTTCTTTCGAAAATATTGAATTTGAAAATGAATAATGATCCACAAGAATCCACAACAAAATATGGAACCACCATTGATGCGGTATTTTCCAGATATTTAGAAGATATCAAGTCTCAAACTTATGTTTCTTATTTCAGTTACCATAAACCATAAACCTATAGTTTCAATGATAAATATTCCTGAAGAACCGACATGTATTGAAAGATAATAAAAAAATATTTTGAACAATATTAACTTCTCATTTATTTAATAAAAGAAAAAAAATTGTTGTTTTATCGGTCACCACGCTCAAAGTGTAACTTGAATTAATATCAAAGAAAAAAAAAATACTGCATAAATAAAATAAATATATAATTATAATTGCGTAAGTTGATAAAAAATGCTATGCAATAGCTTTACCGCGGCAGTCTCCGAGTGCCACACGTCTTTTTTATTTTCATGCAGAATCACCCCCTGAAGTTTGTCGCACTTATTCACTAACACCCTGTATGAAAACTTCCACTAATCAGCATAATCGACTCACGATGCATCATATTACCGAATGGAATTACGAAAACGAATCGCGTTATGGTAAATGAACTGTGTAGCCAAACGACTGAATCTGAACGATTTCATAAAGAAAATCCTACCTCACCCTCTGGCAAATTGGATGAAAATGGTGATTTCATTCTGGGAACAGTGGAAGGAATATACCATCATCTCGGAAAAAGAGGAAAACATCAGCAAACGGAAAACAATGCATGAACACTAAGATTGAAAACAGCGGGAAAATAATGGAGCCAACCTGCGAATTCTATGCATCAGGATGACAAATATAAATATGCGGGCATCAAGAAAATGGAGTGTTTGAGGATGAGGGATTTTTCAATTTGGAGAATGTGTGAAAGTAATATGGGGAATGTTGAAATATGTTTGTATTCATGGAATCATGGTTTTGTTCATTGAACCCATGTTATAACACATATTTCACATATGAAATATTCAGTTCGAGAGAATTTGGATAAAATGTATTTCCGGGTGTATCATGATTCAATTTCGAAGCTAGGTTCAGCTGAGCGCTTTCGCCAGTTTGCCATCATCATAGACTCTTCTTAGAATTTTAGGAATCTTACAAATTATACAGTGCTTTCGTAAAGTACTTAATTTTCAGCCAAACTATCCATTTCTGAGGAATCTCCTGAAACAAGTCGAGTTTAAATCTCAATTTGCCACATTTATAAGGGAAAATTGGAAATACAGGGTGATCCACGTTTGACTAATGACGTCCTTGACAATTTTTTCAAATAGAACACCCCATATATAATTGAGTTTTTGGAATCTCCAAGAAAAGCTGATTCCAAAAATATATCACACATAGGGTTTATATACAGTGCATCCGTTAAATTCAGTGCTCTCGTAAAGTAGTGGATGAATTCGTAAAAAATTAAAGGAATAATTTTTGGAAAGAACGCTAGAAGCAGTCGAATTTTATTTTCATCAGGGCATTCTTTCAAATTTAATTAATACATACAGAATGATTCGTGTAGGAGAGATGACGTCATCGGTATTTTTTAATGGAAACTCCATTTTTCATAACGGAATGTGAAAAAGTGATTATGAGTATGGGTGAAATGAAAATGAAATGAGAAAAACTATTATGAAATATGAAAATACTAAATTTAATGACAATGATACCTTCAAACAATGATCAAATTGAATGTTCAAATTGTGCACCCTTTGCTATCTGACTATGTCCATTACTTGACAGTAGCCATAGTGACAATAATTTTGTTTTATTGCTGAATAGTTTTTGTGAAGTTATTTCTTTAAAGAATAACATATCTCATCGTTCGTCGATACATTATCAAGTAGTAATTCTGTCATTTTATGGAAAATGATTAAATCAAATGAATGAGGAAGAATTGAAATTCTTTGCATGATAGGATTTGGAGACAGATTGCGCACCCAAAGAGAAGTAGTTGAATTGTTTAATGCAACTCATCCTGATTGGCACCCTATTGACCAAAGCATGGTGAGCAGAGTTGAGTCAAAATACTGTGAATTTGGGCATGTCCGTAATCTTCCCAAATCTGGTCGACCCTCACCAACAGAAGACGATCAGCTTAATGTTGTGTTGGCACTGCAGAAAAATTATCAGACAACACTCAACCAGTTGGCTTCTGATTTCAATATGGCAGCGTCTACAGTCCATAAAATTCTGAGAAAAGCAAAGCACCATCCTTATAAGGTACGCTTCATCCATGAGAAAGTGAAATGTATGGTGTGACATAGTCGACGGAAGCATTCTGGGTCCCTATTTCTGTGACGTAAACCTGACTGGTGCAATATATTTGGATTTTTTTCGATTCGACCTTATTCCTGTACTGATAGCTTTGTATTCCGATCTAGGGGAACCTGATCTTCCGAAAACTTATTTATTCTTCCAACAAGATTATGCATCCCCCCATTATGCAGCAGCTGTCCGCGACTATTTAGATGTGGTGTTTTCGAATCGTTAGATCGGGAGAAGGGTGCCGATTGAGTAGCCAGCTAGATCTCCAGATTTGACACCACGTGATCACTTCTTGTAGGGATACTTAAAGAGTGAAGTGTTTGTAAATAGTTGGGACAATCTAGAATATTTAAAAGCTAGAATTCGTCACTAGATACAATGTATACCTCCTGGCGTCATGGACAAAAATAATTTATTCATCGTCGTGGCTACTGTCGGATAGCAAACGGTGCACAATTTGAACATTTAAATCGTTGTTTGAGGCTATCATTGCCATTAAATTAAGTATTTTCATATTTCAAAATAGTTTTTGCCATTTTATTTTCATTTCACCCATACTCATAATCACCTTTTCACATTCCGTAATGAAAAATGGAGTTGCCAGTAAAAAAATACCGATGACGTCATTTCTCCCACAAGAATAATTCTGTATGCGTTAATTAAATTTGAAAGAATGCCCAAATAAAAATAAAATTCGACAGCTTCGAGCGTTCTTTCCAAAAATTATTCCTTTAATTTTTAAGAATTCATCCACCACGTTACGAGAGCACTGAACTTAACGGACGCACTGTTAAGAAATCCCATCTGTGATATATTTTGGAAATCAGCTTTCCATGGGATTATCAAAAATTGAATCATATAGGGGTGTTCCATTTTAAAAAATTGTCGCGGACGTCATTACTCAAACGTGGATCACCCTGTATATTTAATTTTCCCTTATAAATGTGGCAAATTGAGATTCCTCACAAATGGATAGTTTGGCTAAAAATGAAAGTATTCAGTACTTTACGAAAGCACTGTATAATGCGGGACAGAGGTATATGAAGGATCTTTGACATTTTTTTGTGTTTACATTTGGTATGGCTCGTGTTTTATTCTTGTTTTAATTGGTGATACTATTTTCTGTTCGACTATTGGTGATTTCTAATGTTATATTTTTTATATGATGGGCTACTGACTTTAACCTTTTCACTGCATTGTAATGCATTAAAGCCCCGCCAATCTGAAAACGATGGAAATACTACTTTCTAAGTAGGTAATACTCAAACCCCAATGACCAAGTCAACAACAACCAGCGGCATAAAGTTTGTGAATTGAACATCGCCTTTCATCCATTCGCTCCAGAAGTGGACCGAAATCTATTCTGAATTCAACCACATTCAGAACTAATGCGGGATTCTGTAAAACCTTGCAACCCTCCGAACGAATTCATTGTTCCAGGTAATTCATTTAGTGAGACTTATGTGCACGAGGGGCGACGAGGTCGGTGCAGTGTAAAACTACTGAATTATTCAAGGATATAGCTGAAATTGCCTCTTGGCTTGGAGCTCGATTCGAGCGGTTAAAAAAAAGTAGGAGAATTTTTCGAAATTACATTAATATACTTAAAAATACCTCCATTCGGAATACACTGGAAAAATGAAATTGTCTTTTTTTCTGTACAAGAACGTCTACTGAACGTGCATTATTGTACCGCCTGCTCTGCTGATCCTCTGCGTTGTTTTGACTATTTTCTGAGCACGCTATATTATAGGCCAGTAGAGATAGACATGATTTTCCCAAAGTTTAATAATAATTACAAAAGTTTCAAAACTTCAGTAGAGTGGAGAGGACTTTCATATGATATGTAGTCTGATTTTGCAACTCTTTTTTCTGAACGGAAGATGTTGAAAATCAGGATTTAATGAATTTTCACATTATTAGCCCGGAAAAATTTGCAAAAGTTCTGCAAACTTTCGAAGTTTTGAAAGATAGCAATTTACATCCTCTGATAAATTTGCAACCATTTATACGAAACATAAATGTCTGTTTTATCGAAAAAAATTGTTGTTAGTCCTTATTTTTCGATTAAAATTCCAAAAGTTCTGCAAACTCGAAAAAATAACTAAAATAATGTTTTTGACAAGAGTTTTAATTCGCAACCTCTTGCGTCAAACGGAAAATATGTTGTTTCATTAAATTGTTTTTTTCCTACTGAAATAAGTATCGAAATTATTACAAAAGTTTCAAATAATGGTTGCAAGTGGAGATGTCCGGACGTAAAATGTTTTCATCAGTGATGATGTTTTGAACTTCAATAGACATTTTGAGTATACTTATAGGAATATTTCTAAAAAACAATATTTTTTTTCTCGGATATCTCAACACTTATCAACTGAGACTAAAATCACTGTTTATAATCCAATCATTCAGCCACATTTCCATTATTGTTCATCTATTGTATATCTGTTTAACATCAATAAGTTGAATATGCTCCAGAAGCTTCAAAATCAAGGAATGAGAATAATTCTGAAAACAAATCACCTCACCCCGATAAGGTCAATGTTATTGACTCTCAATTGGTTTTCAGTGGAAAAATGACATCTATGTTCCCATTACTTCTTATCGTAGTACGATGAATTCATAATTTTTTAAAGGTTTCGTGGAGTTCAACAAATTGCCAGATTCTATTAAGGTATCTGTTTCACTGATCCAGTTCAAATACAAACTGAAGGAATTCATCCTAAATAAGTGATTGTTCATCTATGAATATTTATATTAAAACAATATAACAATTAATTATATATCACTTGAGAATTTGTCAACCTAGCTGAACCTACTATTCATTTTTATACATATATATATTGATATGATCGTTGCAAATTTTTCACTCGTTAGTTCATTGCGATTCTAATACTATATTATATTCTTCCCTTTCCATTTTTACTTTTAATATGTTACTTACAATTGTTTACTCATTGATATTATTGTAAGCATTCCATTCCATATGTCTGTATTATATTTGCATGTCTATACATTGTAATATGCCTTTTTATATGTATATTAGGGTTCATAATTGAATGAAGATATATCTGTCTATTAATTTGCAACCTCTTCTGTAACAAGGAAATGAGGGTGAAATAAAAAGAAAAATATTTTCGTATTTGTACTCTACCAAAAAAATAAAAAGTTTTGCGAATTGGGCAGAAAACTCATTTTACCTATGTTATCTGAATAATAAAGATTTTTATATACCTAATAAATGACATTCATTGTGTTACCAAGTTAACTATCGACCAAGAAGAAGCTCGTCAACGGTAGCTGAAATCATTCAATGTTGAAAGCTAACGTTTTCGATATGAATTCAAAACATCATATTACAAGTAGGAATTTGCATTAAAAAATACGTACGAGTACGTTTGATGGAGAATCGAGAATCTCTCGATACGTTCTCATAATTTTCTTGATTCATTAAAAAATGCAGGAAATACTGAGATTTAAAAAACATTCGTACAGTTGTACATTATTACAAATAACCTAGAACTGTGTTACGTCACAGTGTTCTGTTTACAGAGTAACGAATGCACAGCAGTTTAGTGACATGATTTATTATCAGAATAACAGGAGACTGAGAATTGTATTTTTATGAGTGACAACTGTTTAACTAATCAAAAACAATGCATATTCATCTGATAGTCCTGGAGCTACACTGGAATGGAATTGCCTACCAACATGTTTTTCCCTCTTTATTTCTAATTTTTGTATAAATCAAGAAAATGATGCTTACGTGTCGATAACATTTCAGTCCTCCATTCGGATTCAAAAGAATTTTTCATGTGAAACCACAATTGGTGTAAGAAAGTCGAGTGGAAATGTAAATTATAATTTTATTCAATTCAAGAAATTCATACCTGTTAAAATTTAATTTGAGAAGTAATATCAATTTCACAAATTTTTATTTTTTAGCAACGTTTCTGTTTGATGATGAAAATCATGTACTTGCGAGATATACAATCGATAACGTTTCGATATCCTTACTTCCATAGAGCATCAATTATTCATTTTAAAATATCGTCGATTGCTTAAACTCATCTTGTGACAAGTGAAAATTTTAAATGAAGAATAATTGCTTGTCTGATTTGTTGAAAATATAAACAGGATGTTCATAAAATCTTTCTATCAATATTCAATTGAGAATGTTGCCCTTTTCAATTGCTTGTCATTTCTAATGTGATAAAAAATTAATGTCTTTCAATAGTCTTTGAGCAGAATTTAGCAAAATTCGGAAATATTAGATTAAATTTATTTCGCTGATTAGTCGAAAAGATTGCTTCCGAGATCAATAATCAGTTTCAAATTTTTTGATGGTTAACTACGTAACCGTATCATCCTTTGGATGCAATTTCAATCAACCAGTACAAAATACAACCTCCTTGAATATTAGCATTATATTAAGAAATACCCTGTATACAATATAACATGATCCTCAACTTCACGTCCAAGATAATACACTGATGTTTTTGTCAAGCTTCTGACAACGGAATTATTCCTATTTTGGGATTAGTCCTCGGCTCATTTATCATAGAGCATTATTTCTACAAGCTTTTATTTAGTTTCACCTGTTCCGCTGTCTGTGTGTCTGTGTGTCGGTAATCAAATCTTGCAAGTTAAAATTGTCTCACTTCTAATTTTACGATTGATTCAAAATTGGGCAGGTGTATATAATTCCGGTGATAATGCATTATGGAATTTTTGTTAGGAAAAAAAACAAAATGGCGGCTCCAATATGGCGGACAATTTTTGTGATTATGGTCCGATTCTATTCAAAATTGGTATCTGGGCATTTTCAGGGTCGGAGATTATGATTTTCCTTTAAAAATCCAAAAATTCAATATGACGGCTCCAAAATGGCGGACGAGTTATTCAAAATTGGTATGTGGGGGTTTTTGGGGTCGAAGATTTTTTTTATAAGTTCTTATTTTTAGTTTCATCTGTCCTGGTGTCTGTCTATCTGTGTGTCTGTCTGTCTGTAATCAAATCTTGCAAGTTAAATTTGACTCACTTCTAATCGTCCGATTGATTTGAAATTTGGCAGGTGTACATAATTCCGGTGACAATCCATTATGGATTTTTTGGTGGGAGAAAAAAACAAAATGGCGGTTTCCATATGGCGGACAATTTTCGTGATTATTGTCCGATTCTATTCAAAATATTACTAAACTTGAAAAGGGAAACATTCTCAATTGAATATTGATAGAAAGATTTTTCTGTGAATTGAAAAATCCATGATTAAAATGAAGTAATTTTTTGTGAATGTCTAACATCCACATCTGATTTTATGAACATCCTGTTTATATTTTCAACAAATCATTACTAAACTTGTTATTCAACATTATAAATATTAAAAAATGAAAAATTAATGAACGAAAAAAAAATTAAAAACAAGCTTTTATTATTTGGTAATAAAAATAGAATTAAAAATAAAAATAAAAAATTTAAAGACAAACTTTTATTTATACTAATGCACTAAAAAGGAAAAAATAATTTCTTTTATTGTTTGATCTAAGTTATTCTGTGAGTAACAGATTCAAAAGCTTGCCGCGGATACAAAATAGGTAATCTTGTGCGGCAAGATTTTGAAACTCAGTATAGATTACCCCAATTGAACCAAAAACAAATATCAAATGCATGATGCATCAGATCCTAGCCAAAGTGCTATCAATTAGACTGATAACGGTACATAAGTCATTAGTGATAAGGGGCATCAAAAATGCATTAAATATTCTAACCCTTATCTATAGGTGATTTAATTCTATGAGGTTAGTTGTGAGTAGGGAATGAAAAGCGATAGAACTGATTAATACACAAAGAATTTGTGTGTCTATTTTAGCGTGGTAGGAACTGAAAAAATTAGATATGACTAGATACATTCCTCAAATCCAGTTGGATAATCCAATAGCTAACGGCATATTCAACTGAACGCAACCATTTTGCTCACTTCCCTTTTTTTCATGGTATATTTCGAAGAAGGCACAGACAATTTACTGAAACCCGAACAAGCACTGGATAAATATTTGAACGAGCACTTAAATTTTTTATCGCCAGAAAGAGTATCATAATATTCGAATGGAATAGATCATGAAAAAAGCTATTAATTTTTTCACAGGACATTAACGTTTTTTATTCAGATTATCTCGTGGAAACTGTCTGCGTTGAAAATGAATACAGAAAATCCGATAGCGCCTCCACTCTCGGAAGTGGTAGATTTCAATAACTATTGCTGACAAATCGATTAATTTCAGATAAAAATACGTGCATCTAGGAAATAAAATCCCCATAAAAAACGTTCCATGATAAAAATGTCTGCGCACAAAACTTTCCCGGAAAATAATTCTCCCAGAAAAAAAATCTCCTGAAACAAGCGCACCCTAAATATATTTTATACTATGGAAAAATATTTCTATAAACGTATTCGGCAAAACATCTGGAAATTGCTTTCTGATCACCTGGGCTGTAGGCAGTCATTGGAAATTACAAAATAGTATTGAACGAATTGGGTTTATTTACAAATAAAAAAATCAAACAACTGTCTGAATAAAAATGCAAATTTTCACTCTCGGATTTTTTTCTTTGTGAGTAAGAGCACTTTCACAAAAATTATCAGATATATCCAAGTCCAGAAGTGCTTCAGCAAGGGAAGTTTTCTGTTGAAAGTTTAAAAAAAAATTATAGAAAAAAAATCTTAAAGACAAACTTTTTTTTATACAAATGCACTGAAAAGGGAAAAATGATTTCTTTCATTGTTTGATCTAGGTTATTCTGTTATTCTGTGAAAAACAGATTCAAAATCTTGCCGCGAATAACCTGGTTCAAACAATGAAAGAAATTATTTTTTATTTTTTTGTGCATTTGTATGAATAAAAACATAACTTTGAGAAAAAAAATATAATTTTTTATTTTATGAATTGATTCTTTATTAAATGCGAATTTAATTAACACAAAAGTATATTTTATTTAAGTTTCTGCCATCTCTCAAAATTAATGTTCCTTCCATATCCGAGTTCTTATCAATACTAACTCAATGGCATCTAGTTGGTAGAGTAAACTGAATCGAGTGTTTGGAATGCGAGTTGAAAGTTGATATCAATAGATAACTTTCAGAAAGCTCTCACGATACAACCGCTGCCGCTGAAACTTCACCACTCCATGCTCAAACTTCATTAATTCATTCTATAGCTTCCGAAAGACTCTCATCGCATCTCGATTGCATCCAATATCAATAACAGTCCAATTCGAATCTTTTAATCACGGAAATCTCGATACGTGAGCAGGCGCTCGATACGAAGTTACATCTTAATTGGGAACTGCACTTCAAAGTGAAGTGGATATTGCTTCCATAGACCAATCAAACTATTCTAAGTCAATATTGGTAAATCCTGAATGTTGTATTGGACATACACGAATGTGTTCTGGAGGTCATGGTTGGAATACTGGGTGGCCCATTGGTGCGGGAAAAACAATATCTTGCTTATCATAGGAAATATAATAACAATAATAACACTCCTTGTCTACCGAAGCTGCGTGATGGGTATAGAGGTCCCTGACATGAGATGCAGGGCCTGCCTTGGAGTGCCTGAGACCATTATGCATTTGCTGTCAGCATGTCAAGCATATGCTGTCTCAGCCTATATCCATCGTCATAACGCGGCGTTACGAGTACTGTACTACCACTCACGACACTCGTACGGCGTTGACGAGACACCAGTGCTACCATACGCTCTGGGGGATATTGAGTCTGTTGTGGTGAATGAGAAGTGTCGAATTTATTTGAACCACTCATTCATCACCCGCAGGCAAATACAAGCCTGTTCGATTGCCAGCAGGAAACGATATACGTCTTTGAGTTTTCGGCTCCGGCCGAGACGAATATCGTACGAGAAGAGGAGGAGAAACGGACGAAATATCGAGAATCACCCTTTTACTCCTCAGACTCTAGGTAAGGTTAGGTTAGGTTCTTTTCGAGTGGGACGATAACCGCCCCTTCCCCTGCGACCTTCTCAGATGTATTGTAGCTCGATCCCAATTAAATAAGAGTTCACCTTCAAGTCGATGATGACGCTCCGTGATACCTTTTCCAGGTCTTTGGGCACCAGCCGCTCGTAATCCATACAGTAGAATCTTGTACGTTCCAGACCCTTGCATCTGCACAATATGTGCTCTGCTGTTTCTTCCTCGTCTTGACAAAAGCGACTCTCTGCGCTCTCCGCAAGTTAGATTATTTGAAGATGCTTTCGCAGTCTACAGTGACCCGTTAGTAGCCCCATTAGAATCCTCAGGTTTCTCCTATTTAGTTCTAACAGGGCTGCTGTTCTTCTTCTCGAAGGATTTAGTATAAATGCCTTCGAGTGGACTTTTCCCACTGTTTCATACCAGTACTCGCGTTTTATCCGCTCGGTCCAGTCTGAAAACACTTCTTTGGTATTTCGAAGAAGGGCTCTGGTCCTACCCAAGTAGCACACAGAGGTCATAATTCGGTTGTACAGACGTCTACTAGACCTTTCGCAAAAGTCCATGACTTATGTCTTGTAATATGCTGAGACGTCGCTATGTATGCCAATACGACGAAAACGCACACTCTTGCGACGTCACATCGACGTTATAAAGTAGTGGCAATGACTTGCCAATATAGACTCATATAAGCCAGTCGCAAGAGGGTCGTTGTGTGGTCTTAGTGTAGTCATTATATCATTATGCATGAAGGTCATAATCTTTCTAACCTAGTATTACAATATGTATACCATATCAACAAATTTTGTATAATATTAATATAATATATTAGTCAGCCTTCCTTTACATGTTCATGATACTCTGTGACCGTGATAGTTATCGAGATAAAAATTATTTTCATTTGTGTGTCTTTAAGAATTGTTCTGAAAATCTAGTGACCAAGCAAATCCATTTTTACGATCAAAATCCAATTCTACTCACTTAAAATTCATGCGCCTCGAAAATGGAGAGAGATAAATATTCATTTTCATTCCAGAAAAAAAATTTTTCTCATTAATCGTTGAAATATGTAGACCATATTACGAAAATACTTGATTAGCACATCTCCAATGATTTTTAAATTGATATAACACCCAGGGTCCCATATTTTTTATTTTAAATATTTTTGTTCCAATATGGCTACCAGAATGATGTTATCAATCAATCGAAAAACATGGATGCCGTCCTTCTAGTATCGAAAAGTTGTAATTACTCCGGTATGTACTATCATACGAGTGTCTCAAAGACATCGCAATATCTTACATAAAAAAGTTGTAATGTAATCGCTGTGACCACAAGTAGCAAGTTTTGTTGTACTAACGTCGTAACGCTATCAAAACAAAAAAAGATATACACCGAGTTCATAAGCATTCCGCTAGTTCCGCCTAATGGAAAACGCTAAAGATAACTGACATTTACAATAGAGGTTATGTTGATGTTGAACAGTTATATTTATGTATTTTTTATTTATCACTCGAAGTGCACATACATATATTTATGTCTTTCCTTGTTGTGAAAACAATTGGAGGAACTGGATGAACTTCATTTTTTGCAGTGTCCCGATAGACTGATTAATTATTTCAGATGTTAATTTTGGGTAGGCACTCATCCTTCCTCTTTATATTTCTCTATACGCTCCAGTTCTCTTGTAAGGCAGATCAGATTTTTGTTTTGGCATTTTAATCATTCATACGGAACTGAATATTCTACATACATAACACAATATACCTATCCAACAAAAATAACAAAACCAACAAAAATATTCTAACCTAGATACATGATGTAATCATTACGACCAAAGTTCATCAGTTGATAAAACTACATTACATTACAATATTTAGTCGTAGAAACGTTTCAAAAATCTATTCATTTGAACCACATATGTTCATTGTGATAATAACCTCACAGCAACTGCTCTTGAGTTCTACTTAACGACACATACAATTTATTTACATACAAACCACAGTACAACTTCATCTCGAGAATTCTTCATTGTACTCTCATTATATCTACTACATGACGTCATAGCAACGCCTGAAGGTTATAAATCGCACATTGACTTTTTTGTTTCAAAACATACAAAGACGGTATAAGAAGTCATTATGTTAATTTTATGATTCTGTGCTACTTGGGTATGAACTCCTCTCCATAGTGCCTTCTTTTGCCGGAAGGTTGGCTTTCTCATTTCCTTCATAGCTTTTATGTCCAGGGACCCACAGCAGAGTTATTATGTTGTCCCTGCCTACCCCTTGAAGAGCTTTCACGCAGTTCCATACTAATCTGGATTCTATTCGACTTGATGCCAGAGCTCTCAGTGCTGCTCAGTGATTTTGATCGATTGATTTTTATTGTTTGTGTTCAGAATTTCTTGCAGGCTGAGTTCGATTGCATGGACTTCTTCCTGGAATATTGTGGTGTACCGTCCCAGGTATACACTGAGGTTAAATTCTGGTTGTACTCCATGTACTCCGGCCCCAACTCCGTCTTCCGTTTTGGAGCCGTCTGTGTAGCATTGTAGATTGGCCCTTGTGAGTTTTCGTTCTTTCGTCTCCCATTCGGCTCTACCCGGGAGGAGAATCTCATAAAGTCAATCAAAATTTTATGGAGTGATCTTTGTTACAAACAGTTCCAAAAATCCCTTTGGTAATCGCTGCTCTATGTAGGGATATTGGTAGTGCATCATTGAATGTTCCTTCAATGTCGAGAAAGGCAGCTACTGCGATTATTCTGCATCTCAGAGAATCGTTCAGTTTCTCGACGAGGTTGTCTAATGCAGTTTCTGTTGATTTTTCTGCCTGGTAAGCGTACTGGTGAGTTCAGCACTCCTTCTCGTATGTGCCTATCCAGGATCTTCTCTGTGGCTTTCAGCAGAAATGATCGGGCAAAGGGATTTGGGAAAGTTTTTATTGTTCCCAACTTCACGTATCAACGTCCAGCTCGAGGATAGGTATTCCCATGCCAGGCTGGCTCAAAAAAGTTTGGTGAGTATGGGCGTTACTATCTTGGCCCCATTCTGTAGTAGTGCAGTGAAGATTCCATCCTCTCCTCGTGCCTTTTACAGTTTGGAGTAGTAGTTGATAGCCCATTCTACCGCTGCTGGTTTGATGATTTATTTGCTTTCTCCCAATCTTCTGGACTGGGTCGTCTTGGTCGTCCTGGTTGAAATGGAATTGGCTGGTTTTCATCAAGAATCATGGCGCCTGTGAAATGGTTTTGTACTAGAAGCTTTACGAGATTCCATCACAGTTCCGTCAGATCGTTTAATCAGACCCACTTCTTGCTCCGATTCTCTAGAGATCTTGTGGATTCGTGCACTTGGCACTTGTAGGTATATCAGATATACTCTGGCAGAATTTCCTGCAAGACTCTACCCGATTAAGTAAAGATAGTGGTTCTGATTATAGGAGCCCTAAGTGGAATGAGGCAAACGCTACCCTCAAATCCGAAGATCCTACCGGCATGTAGTATGCAGAAGGCAGTCATTCACAGGTCGTTACGCCTGCTCAAGACTCATGATTCTAGGACCCAATGATCTCTCATCTCTCGGATTGGAGAAGTCATTGGCTTATGTGTCCAGCGCGCCCTTCCAAATGGATCGGAGCTTCGGAATCTAGGACCTGACTGGAATGGGTCAGACCTATTAATACTAATAATCGTTTTTTTCTTAAACCATATGACCACAAAAATACACGAAGCTGATTTTGTTATTCATTGCATCATACAAAAGAGATATAGCTAACGGAACCCCCATACAAATGTTTCCCCCTTGGTGGTTGAATTTCTAACAACACATTTGTTCATTTGTTACGAGCATATAGACTATATGTGCAAGAAAATAGGAAAGAAAATTGATTATTTTCATAGGCTTCTGTTTGTTGACTCCGTTGATTTGTCGTTCATCATTGCACTTCTTCACGGTACTGATGAGGGTCGAGGGCCCGAAACACGTGTCTACGGTTAACACTTCTTTTTGAGGGGTATGCCCATTGAATTTCTTCCATTTTGTTTAACAGTCCCTTTATGAATCCCTTTCATCTCTATAATCCTGCACTCGGATGTCACGCCTCCGTGGTTACGTTGGTTGTTGCCCTGGGATGCAGGGTCTGTTAACCGGAACCACAAATGTGCGGCTGGCTTCTGTTCGTTGACTCCGTTGATTTATCGTTTTCTACCAAGTGTTGTTCATCTTTGCACTTCTTCACCGTACTGATGAGGGCCGAGAGCCTGAAACACGTGTCTACGGTTAACACTTGGCATGTCCATTAAATTTCTTCCATTTTGTATGTATAAGTCTAGTATTTCCCGCAATTTACCTATCGTATATTGCTGTTGATTTCATGTAATGAAGAAGATATGAATGATTGAAATATTGCAAGAATATAGTTATGCGCATTCTATTAGGATGTAACCGATATATACGTATTGATTATATGTTAAAAACCTCGAATTTCTTAAATATCCAACAGATGATTTAGGAGACTATTATGGTATTTATATACAAAATAATAAATAAGCAACTTCCTACCAACTTATCTTAGTTTTTAACTAAAAAGTCCAATATGCTCAGTTACAGTCTTAGAAGTAATGCAAACTATTTTGTTGGTAGATGTCATACTGACACCCTTAAAAAATCTCTATTTATTGGAAGAGTAAAGACTTATAACAATTCACAGCACCAAATGTTTAGATTTTCAAGAAAATATAGCGAAATATTCATTTTTCAATTCAGTAATAATACCCACTTCATATTTCTGGTTTTGGGAATTTATTTACCTATAAACATTTTCCTCTAACTTTGTTACTTTCTATTCTCGTTTTTCGTACGACAGCGTTACGAATTGTCCAAGTGAAATTTCGTTATTTTTTATATACAGAGCCACTTAATGAGCAAGAATAATTGAACCAGATGTATTCGCTTACAATAGAATGAAGAAAACATTGATTTCCCCTCGAATGGATTCAACGATTATCAGAACTCCATGTTGAAACATCGCAGATAAATTTGTTTATAGAGCGAATTAAATGAAAATATTTACCAATGACTAAAATACCTCCTAATGTATGTAATAATAGTAATAACGTCGGTTTATTTTTCATACGAACAAACTCGCATATTTCGCATTCATATTTTCAGTCAAACATATCTAAATATTTCCAATCGAATGATAATTACGCAATGGTACCCAAATTATGAATAAAGGTAAACAACTTATCATAACAAATCATTCATACATGTTATATCGATCCACTTTAACATACATATACTTTCTTCAATTTCTTGGAATTAAGGTCTGATTCAGTCAATTTGTGTAATTCCTCTCAACAACGTTTTGACATAGTTTTTGTCATCATAAGGTTAAAAACACTAGAATAACTAGAAAGATCGAGTTCGAAATATAACACGTTATTCAATACAATATTGAAATATTTATTATCTATACTTCGAAATGAATTCAGCTAATCAAATTCATTTATCTAACCAATCAAATCTCAATATCGGCGATTATATACCTCGAAATGAATTCAGCTAATCAAATGCAATTATCTAACCAATCAAATCTCAATATCAGCGAAAATACACCATGTTGCTAGTATATCCGCGAATATACACGCTACTTGCTATACAACAAGTAGGCATTTACCATTGTTTATATCAAACCTATCAAAATTATTCGGTCACTGTCAGATAACGCCCAAGTCACTGTCAAATTGAAAAAATGATGTCCGAGCGTTTCGGAAACACTTCCTTAGAAGAAATTCGAAAAACGTAGTTTTTTCAAGTGTAGTTATGTTTGTTAAACTACACTGTGAACAATCTCTCGCAGTAGGAGGCATCTTCTTTAATTTAACAATGAAGATATATTACTGCCTCCGACTACGTGAGATTGTTTACAGTATTGGGTTCAATACAGAAACAGAAGCTGCATCAACCCGAATACCACCAGAACGTTCAATGAATGAATATGCTAAATGGTCATCCAGATGACATTCTATGGATATCCAGAGATATCAGAAATCTAATTTTGTATTTCGTGCATTTTTTTTATTGCAGAGCGCTTTCAACCTTTGAAGTCATCTTAAGTGCTTACCTGCAAAGTAAGGGGATGATAAATGTTTGAATGTTATTCCAACTAATTGTCAAAGTATCGCTTACTCGTCAGGAAGAACAGACATAAAATACAGACATTCACAAAGTTAAAATGGTTAAAATGTATAAAATTTTAATAAGCAGTGTAAAAATCAAGATCTTAAGAATAAAAATGAAACCGCCAGTGTTTTAAAATTTTTGAAACCGAATTCATACAGAACAGAAAAATATTGGAACACAAATAGACAAGAAGAAGAATGAGAAGAAGAGAAATTAAATGTTCTACGGTTCAACTTGAAGTGCACAGAAGTTAGCCAACTGTCAATTTCTGAACTAATCCAGAAATATTTCAACATATACTACCTTAAGGTAAATGTCCCAATTATCGACACAATAGCGTGTTCGTGAGAATGAAGAATACTTTTCGAACTCGAAGGAAATTTGTATGTGGTTGCAATTTCAGTTTCTGAATCTTGGTAGCTGCAATTCCAATAAACAGCCAAAAAAACTAATCATAAAATAGTAAAATAATTTTTAATTAAATAAATGGAGACTCGAAGCAGATGTACCAATTTTCGACACCTGAAGAATATGAATAACCAATCGCCGACATGTATGAGGACCAATTTTCGACACTATATAGAATCGAAAACGGGCATCATTGCTATGTTTATATTTATATCTATTGTGAAATAAAACATTATAAAGAAGTTATATTCTTATCTATAATAATATACAGTATGAAAATATTCACAAAAAAATAAAAATATAACAACTAAAATAAAAATCCTTGAATAAAGTTAAAAAAACTAAATAAAAAAATATTTGGTACAAAATCAATTTGGAGGAACTATTTCCTCCATTTCTGGTACTGGAACAGCCCTCTGGAAAATTTTCAAATGTGGAGGTGAATGAAAATTAAATATAACCAATTAATGTTCCGACATTCGTGAAAGAATGGATAATAAAATCATCAAACTGAATTATAATCGAATGTCGATTGATGTTGAGGGAAAATTTCAATATTTTTTGAGCTGATTATCATAACTGAACTGAAATAATGATAATTAGTTTTCTATAAAATTGGTAATCAAAACTTATGTATTGAGTCTTAGTCATCGACAGAAGGTTACACCATTTATCGACATAGAGTTGTACGTAGTATCGACAAGAAGATTTTTGTATTCCTATTTGATAATTTGACGAAAAACAGTATGTCGATAATTGGTACACAGAAAATTGTGGGTCTATTGAATATAACAACAAAACAATCATTTGGAGAAACATTAAATTTGAGTTTTTGATAGCAAGTCAAAAATCATCTTGCGTGCCCCTTTTATCGACACTTATGTCGATATCTAGAACACAACCTGTTTCAGATGTACCAATTATCGACATCCTAATTTCTCATAAAATATGATATGAATAATAATTTTTTCCATAGAACTGAAGACAATCAACCATATAGAAGTATGTTCGTATTCAACATATACTTTACTGAAATTTTGTGGGTTTGCGGAAACATAGGTAAAGGGTGGGCACTTACCAGATCAGCAAGGAAATCAATGTTCATTCGATGACGACTGACACTCCACTGATTAACAGCTGTTATTGTGGTGGGGATGCTTAGGAGAAATTGGTGATGACTTTAGATATTTTCAGGAAACTATAAACTAGAAACTTGTTGAATGACATTTTTTATGAGAGTCCTCTTCATCTTGTTAAATATAAAATAATTCGAAACTGTCGATAATTGGAACACTGTCGATAATTGGGACATTTACCTTACTTCAATCGTCTGTGAAGTGGAACGGCAGATCTGTTCAGATTTTCTTTTATATTCAGACAGATATTGTTGTTGAGTAATTCATTTTCTATATAGGCCAGTAGACATAGACAATCAATTAACATTAATTCCAAAAGTTTTCAAACTTCAATGGAATGTTAGTGCATTAATGAAAACAAATTATAAAATTTTGCAGAAGTCTGCGATGAACCCAACATTGTTGTGATTGCAAAAAACGTTTTCATTCTTTATTTTTGCACTGAAAATTGCAAAAGTTCTGCAAACTAGGCATACCTATAGTAATGATGTTTTACAACATGCATTGAGTTTGCAACCTTGTAAAAGTAACGTAACCTTGTTCTTTGCCATGTGTTTGAGTTTTTCATTGTTATTTGTTTAAAAAAATTACAAAAGTTCTGCAAATTGAATAAGTGAACGAAAAAAAAAAATCAACATATCCACGTAAATTTGCAACCATTTCTGAAAAACGCATAGTTTATTTATCAAACTTTTTTATTGACGCTACCATATTCAATACACACAAACATTGAAATTATCACAAACGTTTTTTGTTGTGGTTGCGAATAAAGATAATATCGGTTTCGGTGGATATGTAACTTTGCAACCTCATATGAAAAACGGAACCTATTTATTCACTTTTATAATTTTTTTGCATTTTTACAACTGCTGAAATAGTTGTAAACGTTGGAGTTATAATTACGACTAATATTTACGTGACGCAAGAGTTTTGCAACCGTCATTGTTCAACGGTTTTTTTTTTATATAATTGATTGTTTTTTTTTTCAATAATTTGGTCATAAATTGTAAACATTGTGCAAATAGGTTGAAGATATATATTGAACCGACATATGTCTACAGTGGTCCGCAATCAACGAAGATCATTAAATTACTTCAAACAAATTATCAGAATGTCACCGCGCAACTCGATGCCATCATTTTTTTTTTTTTTATGTTCTGGTTCCCACGAAAAGGGATATCCTGTAATGTTCAGAGAACATCGTGGGAGCCAAGGATAAGAAGGTAGGAGTTGGTGTTCTTCTTAAATTTCTGGAGGTCTCCAAAGTGACCACGAAGGGGTGTGATGACTGAACTTGACGGGTTAATCTCGAAGAGACTGCCAAAGCAGGAACGATTGTTGATATTTCAGAAGAGCATCGCCCATGAAAATATCTATAAAATAGAGACAAATCGCCAACTTTTCTACGGTGTTCCAGACAAGTGAGCGAGTTTGTAAGCGAGGCATCACCGACGAGACGAATTGCCCTTTTTTGGACAGAATCCAATATCTTCAGGATATGTTTAGGTGCTGTGCTCCCAAATATTGGAACAGTATTCCAGGTACAGTTCGGATTTGTGCTTTATAGATCATAAGCAGCTGAGTGGGGGTGAAATAGCTCTTGGCACGAAACAAAAACCAAGTTTTTGGGATGCACTTTTGGCAATGGACCTCACGTGATTTTCCCAGGAAAGGTTATTGCTGATAGTAATACCAAGCATCGATATGGATGACTTCAGTGGTATGGTTACTCCTGACAAAGTTATGTTAGGCACAGTGAGATCGGCTTTTCTAGAGAAAAGACATGCTTGTGTTTTGTTTGCATTGAATTCTACCAAGTTATTAGATCCCCACTCGAGAATTGTTGCCAAGTCCATATTTATATTATTAACATTTCTTCCTCGTTCATTTCTGGTTTCACGGGCTGATATAGGGGCCCTCGAAGAGAAAGCGGTATGGAGGGTACTATCATCGGCAAAGCTGTGTACTGGACATGAAGTTGCTTTCAACAGGTCGTTGATGTGAAGTAGAAATAGTGTTGGTGCGAGAATAGATCCTTGCGGAACACCAGCATTTATGAGTAGAGTGTCAGATGAAGCTCCATCGACCACTACATGGAGAGACCTGTTTGAGAGAAAACTAGCAAGCAGAGAACACAGCTGAGGGGGCAAGCCATAAGACGGAAGCTTGGCGAGGAGTCCCTGGTGCCAAACTCGATCGAACGCCTTGGAGATATCTAATGCCACAGCTAAAGTTTCTCCATACTTTTCAATAGATAGCTGCCATATATGTGAGACGTAAGCGAGCAGGTCACCAGTTGATCTCTGATGGCGGAAGCCATATTGCCTATCGTTGACAATTCCTGAGTCTTCCAGATACTTCATGAGCTCGATGTTGATGGCTTTTTCCATGACCTTTCAAATAATAGATAGCAGTGCGATAGGTCTGTAGTTGCTAGGTAGGGCCTTTTTGCCTTTTTTAGGGACTGGCTGTACTCTTGCAATTTTCCAATTGGACGAAAATACCCCCAAATTGTAAGAGTGGTTGAACAACTTGCAAAGAACAGGTGTTAGTTCGGGGGCACATTTCTTGAGAACAATCGGCGGGATTCCGTCAGATCCACAGGCTTTGTTGGTGTTGAGACCCAGCAAAATCTTTCTGATAGTACGTTGGCAAAAGGTGATCTCGGGCATGTGACTGACAATAGGTGTAATGTTCGGGGGTTGTTTTCCCGATGAATCCAGAGTGGAATTTCCAGCAAATAGGTGCGCAAAGATATTGGCTTTTTCCTGGGCAGTCGTTGCTAGTGTTCCTTCTTCTTTGGTTAGAGGAAGAAATGAGCTGGAAGTGAAGTTTCTTCCCACAGCTTTGGCGAAAGACCAAAATGAACGGGATCCGTTAGGACATTCAGCAAGTTTTGATCTTATTTTGGCATTGTGGGCATCTTTTGAGCATTCTATTGTCTCTTTGCATATGCCTCTAGCCTCGACATATGCTGCTCTGGTCTCAAGGCCCAGATTTTTTAGCCATCGATGGTATGCTGCCTGTTTGGAAGCCACAGCTCTAGAGCAGTTTCTGTTAAACCAGGTCTTATCGGATGATGTTCTTCTTTCGGTATTCGGTATGTAAGTTTGCATCCCCAACATGATGATTTCAGAAATTGTCTCAGCACATCGTGTTGGATCTACTGAAGAGAAACAAACTCTCTTCCATGGAAACGCTGAGAAAAACATACGAAGACCTTCCCAGTCGGCCGAATTGTAATGCCACATGAGACGGGGTGCAGCTCGATGGTAAATGGAAAGAGCATGTTGTGGAGATGAGGGTGTGATCAGAGTTTCCAAGTGGGGCACAAACTTCTATTCTATACGGGTCAGGATTGGTGGTGAGGAAAAGATCTAGTGTATTGGCAGACTGGTTGTTGACATCAGGGATGCGGGTTGGTAGCTCGACCAGTTGTTCTAGACCATGAGTGATGGCGAAAGCCTCGGCTTGACGACCCGCATCATCTGTTTTGTTAGAGAATTTGAGCCAGGCAGCGTTATGTACATTAAAGTCTCCCATGATTATGGTTTCAGCTGTTGGATGGTTCTCCTGAATGTAGTCCAGTTTGAGTGATAAAAACTCAAAGAGGTCGTTATATGAAGGTTCATTAGGTGATAGGTAAAGGCAGCAGAGGAACTTAGTCAGTTTGGTATAAGATAGCTTGAACCACATCACATCAAAGTCTTTCGGTTCCAAACTCTCTTCACGCTGGCATGAAAGGTTAGCCTTAGCGTAGAGGCAGACTCCACCTTTGAACCTGAATCGAGAATGGAGTTCGTAACCAGGACAAAGCATATGGACCTTGTTGGTGGACGAGTTTATTTGTGTTTCTGTTAGAGCCAGAATATCCGGTTTTTTCGTCTGTAGGTGATGGTGGACGTCATTGATGTTCTTGTTGAGTCCGCGGATGTTGCAAAAATTAATCTTTAATGTTGAGTCCCCTCGAGTACCTCTCGCCCGGAAATCTGAATGGAGAGATATTTTGCTTCCGGAGTGTTTTACTCTAGGAGACTTCATCATTATTACTATTACTATTACGCCTTACCTAAATCTTTTGCTTGTTTGTGTGGCGCCGACTCAAAATTAGTTACTAACATTAGTTCAGGAGCTTAGTTATTGAGACTAAGAAGGTTTATTTTATTTTTACTTTTCAGTTCCGTATTTCGTCGGTTTAATTTTTGTTAAAAAGTTTTTATTTTTCAATGTTATATGGCTAAAAAAGAATCATCCAAATCGGATAACCCAGTACAAAGTTATGCCTGATAGAAACGGTTAATGGACCAAAATAAATTCAGAGGGTGAACGATCGTTAATGGGCCAAAATTCAGAGGGTGAACGAATCGATATCCTCCATTTTGCTACCCTTAGGGGTGGCATTTCTTTCCAATTTGAGATGGGACCAACTTTGAAGTACACCCTATCCATTGAAAAAAAAATAATCATCTATGGAAAGATATGCGTGGTATGTTGGCTGAAATCTACTAATTACTACCTACTTAATTTCTGATTACTTCCATAATACTTACTTACCTAGCTTACTTCAACTATCGACTGCGAAGACCGAGTACTTGCGCTGACAACATTTATTGAAAGAGGCTTCGAAGAACGCAGTAAAACGGGAGTTGTCTTTATAGATCTTACGGCTGCGTACGATACGGTATAGAGAGAGGGGCTTATGTACAAATTCCTAAACGTTACAAGGTGCAATAAGTTAACATCACTGGTGAACAACATGCTGTCCAATAGAATCCTCCAAATATCCATCGGATCTATGTTAAGCAAACCAAGGCTGCTTAATAATGGTCTCCCCCAGGGATCTGTACTGGCGCCACTCCTCTTCAACTTGTGTACAGCTGACTTACCGCAAACATCAAGCCGTAAATTCATGTACGCTGATGACCTAGCTCTCGCGAAACAACATGGCAATATGGGAGATTTGGAAACAACCCTATCCGTTGATCTGAGCATACTATCTGGCTATTTCCAGAGATGGCGACTCACACCAAGCACTACAAAAACGGAGTCATGCTGCTTTCACCTTAATAATAGACTGGCATCGGACAATTTAAAAATCATCTTTAATGATAATATTCTACGCCACAAACACTATCCCAAATATCTAGGTGTTACATTGGACCGCACCCTCTCTTTCAACAAACATTTAACAAACTTGGCAGCGAAGCTGAGAACTCGTAACAATATTCTGTACAAACTAGCGGGGTCGACCTGGGGAGCTGACGCCTCAACACTACGCACGTCCGCACTCAGTCTGGTCTTTCCTACGGCCGAATATTGCGCATCGGTCTGGCTGAACAGTCCTTACGTTAGTAAGGTGGACACCGTTCTCAACCAAACAATGAGAATCATTACAGGATCTATTAAATCCACACCAATCGAATGGCTACCCGTGTTGTGTCATATCGAACCACCGAAAATCCGTAGACAGCAGACGAGAGTTTAAAAAGGTCAGCGGAAACCTAGACTTACCGATCCATCAAGACATAATTAGATTCAACCGACTAAAATCTAGGAATCCAACTGTCAAAACAGCCCAACAGCTTATAACCAACAACTTTAACGGACACAACGAGTGGATATCGAACTGGCAGAGCAAAGTTAGTCCAGCCTGGCACTCCTTGCTGGACCCGGATAATCCACCATAAGGCTTCAACATGCCCCGGAAAACTTGGGTCCGGTTGAACAGGATCCGGACTGGCCATGGCAGAAGCGGCTCGGCCCTTTTCAAGTGGGGGATGAGTGCAAGCTCAGAATGCGATTGCGGCGCAGCCTCTCAAACAATACATCACATTACCTATGAATGTCCGACAAGAGCATTTCCTGGCACAACTCTTGGCCTTTCACATGCAACACCCCAGGCCATCCAATGGCTTAACCAACTGAACATGGAGCTGTGACAATATCTACAAATAATTTTTGTCTATACATTGTAACTTTTGTTGTGTTAGTACATCTTGTTTCTTTATGTATGTTTGTACACGCCATAAGCTAAATAAAAAAAAACTGTTAAATAATATGATTATCTACTTTAACTATTCATTGTTATATAATATAACTTATTTTTGGAAGTTCTGGTTAGTTGATTTCATCACTTTGTATATAATTCCATCCTTACATAGAATGTAATTATTATTGTGACGGATGTAGGAGGATCTGTCAATGTCAACTACATATGTGTGCTACTGTTCACAAGTGAAAAATCAATCATCCTCTATTTTTCTACCCATAGGGGTGAATCATTCCATTTCAAATTGGAATATGATCCCAAATCGAAGATCCCGTACAAAGTTATGCCTGATAGAATCGGTTAACGGACCAGAATTCGATATCCTTCATTTTGCTACCCTTAGGGCTGGATTTCATTTCTGAAATTCAAATGGGACCAACTACGAAGTACACCCTATCCACTGAGAAAAGAATTATCGGAATCGAACGTCTCACTAAAAAGTTACGCGTGATCATACATAAAAAAAATGATGAAAAAAAATTAAATATACTCGTCGACTAGAGAACCTCCTCCTTTTTTGTTTCGTCGGTTGATAAAATGAACCAACACACATCCGATTCGGAGGTTCAACTAATCATCCTCATTGTTACAAAAAATATTATTGTCCTAGGATCGACTCGCACTTTAGCGCTCGGTTTATGTCTGCGCTTCCTAATTTCTTCTTCAAATTTTCTACGAGGATTCATTAGTTGCGAATGCCATTCAACAACTCGAGTAACGGTAATCATCACAGTCACATATTCTGAAGGGATGTCCCGCAGCGTCCGCGTTTATCCACCAGGAAATTGCAAAAAATAATACGTAATTATGGTCAGCTCCAATTTCCTGCAGCGACAAACTCTGATTGAGTCCATCCAATATAGAGCGAGAAAGGGGGAACACCAGTTATTACTTATCGATTATAGGGTTGTCATGCTTTATTGGGCCTGTTGAAATGTCGATTGGAGGAAAAGTTTTTTCCAATTTGTTATCGAAAATGCCTGAAAGGATGTGAAGGAATTGTATGTACTAGTAATATTAAAGCTTAGAAGGGACATGACAAGTTTCATTTTCATTCTGATCTCAGAATCCCAACTTAGACCTGAAAATTCCGAGTCAGATCAAGAAATTGAGAATGAGATCACAGAATTTCGATTCGGACCACGGAATTCCGATTCAAATCTCGGAATTATAACTACGCTCATAAAATTACGGGTGAAATAATGGAACTCCGATGTAAATCTCAAAATTTCAATTCAGAATTCGAAATTACTACTTGTATCACGAAATTCCCACGCAGATCTTGGGAATCTTTCGGAATTTTTACTTGAATTACGCAATTTTGATTTTTTTGGGCAGGGGGGGGTTATCCTTTATGAACACCTCACAGTGGTGAGGTAGTGTGAAAGTCCCTGAGTTCCCTCTGTACCTCCGTTTCACCCACTGAGGTCTGATCAAGACCTCCGATGACACTTGGACCTGCTTGCTCATTGTAATTATAGAGACTTTCAACCCTCATTTTACTTCGTTAGGGTTGAATTTTCAAAAACCCTGAAACACATTTTTCTCTATTTGTTAAAGAGAGCCCAAATACTAGTTTCCATGACTCTAATTTCAAAACCAACTGTACTTTCACTTTCACCCTCCTTCTCATCCACCTTTTCAGCCCTTCAGGGATGGAATATCAAAAAAATATGCTGTCAAAATTTCAGCTCCTAAGTCTGGGCGTTGATCGTATATCAGTCAATCAGTGAGTCAGTTAGTCAGGACATGTAATTGTACCGTGTGTAACAGGATCATGGTACACCCCCCGTATCTCCTTTTGTTTTGAAGGTAATTGATTGAAATTTAGAATATCCCATGAACATAATAAGCGGCACTTTTTGATCAACAAATGATTTTTTTTCCACTTCCGGAAGTGATACCAACTTTCGATTTTTAACCAGAACACCCTGTATATTATTACATTTCTGAAATCTGCATAATTTTCCAAATCCAATGATACCACATAAGTGACATTTCAAACGTCAATATTCTTGAAAATTCAATTTTTAGTTTTTCATTTAAGTGTGCCATGATGGTTCCGATTTATTCCAATTCGCCCGTCTAATGCTAGAAAAATCGAAATCCCGTCAAAAATACTAAATGGCGTTTTTTATGAGCAAATAAAGTTCATCGTAATCGATTTTGGGGTAAAACTCAATTTTTTCAAATGGAACCATATTGGTATCGTGGTACCATTTATTAGTACTATCAATAAGGAATGTATTCATACCTGCTAATGAAATGTGCGATAAATACCAACAAAATTACAGCTAAAAGTAAATAAGATAATACAATTACTTTGTTCTAATTTAATGCTAAGAAGTTACTAAGGTGGCTTTGAAATACAAAAAATGAACACAAAACATTACAACAATTGTTCGAAATGCTGTCCATTAACGTCAATGCACTTCTGAACTCGCATAGCTTCGGATGCCTGTTGAAGGTAATCAGTTACTAAGGAGACTTTGAAAACAATGAAATTATTCATTCAGATTGTCAAATAAATAGGTATTGGTTTGTCGGTGTTTTTATTGTGTATTGGAAAAGTCTTTACATTTGTTGTTATTTTTATTCAAAATGCCCTACATTTATACAAGGGATGAAAAAGTGGACATGTTAATTATTTATGGAGAATGTAGAAAAAATGCCGTTGCGGCTAGAAACCTTTATGCCAACCGATATCCTGATAGACAATGTCCAGCGAGAAATTATTTTAATCGTCTTGAAAATCAATTCCGGAGAGAGCCTTACCATGATCCCGAAGAAAACGTTATCATTGATGAAGGAACGGAAATTAATGTTTTAGCTCGAATAGAAGTTGATAAGACTGTTTCTTTAAGGCAAATTGGGTTTGAATTGGAAATTAGTCACCAAACGGTAAGCCGAATCTTGCACAAACATAATTATAAATCTTTCAAATATCAATTGCACCAGCACCTGTACGAAAATGATTATGAACATAGGATGGAATATTGCAATTGGATCTTGCAGAATAATGTGCAGCCAAACAATGCTTTTTTGGGAAGGATTTTATTTTCAAACGAGTCTAGGTTTACAAATATGGGATTATGTAACCAACAAAATACAAGGTATTGGTCACAAGAAAATCAAAATTTATTGAGGGAGGGTAACTTTCAAGTACGGTTCGATTTCAATGTTTGGCTTGGAATACTCGGTCGTAGAATCATTGGTCCAATAATATTTGAAGGACGCTTGACTGGAGATAGATACTTGGGATTTCTGCTAAATGAAATTGAGGACAGGCTAACTGAATTACCTGTCCATCTACGACAGGGAATGTATTTCCAACAAGATGGAGCTCCTTCCCATAATTCAAGAGTAGTAACTGATTACCTTCAACAGGCATTCCAAGAAAACGTAATTTCGACAAATGGTCCTGTGCGATGGCCTCCAAGGTCACCTAATTTGACACCTCTTGATTTCTTTGTTTGGGGCCATTTGAAAAACATTGTCTATGCAACCGCCGTTACAACCCGCGAAGACCTGGAGTTGCGAGTAGGACGCGCAATTAATAGTATAACGTCCCAGCAATTAGCGAACGTTCTTCAAGAAACAGCTATGCGAGTTCAGAAGTGCATTGACGTTAATGGACAGCATTTCGAACAATTGTTGTAATGTTTTGTGTTAATTTTTTGTATTTCAAAGCCTCCTTAGTAACTTCTCAGCATTAAATTAGAACAAAGTAATTGTATTATCTTATTTACTTTCAGCTGTAATTTTGTTGGTATTTATCGCACATTTTATTAGCAGGTACGAATGAATTCCTTATTGATAGTACTTATAAATGGTACCACGGTACCAATATGGTTCCATTTGAAAAAATTGAGTTTCACCCCAAAATCGATTACGATGAGCTTTATATGAATTGGAATAAATCGGAACCATCATGGCACACTTAAATGGAAAACTAAAAATTGAATTCTCAAAAATATTGACTCTTGAAATGTCACTTATGTGGTATCATTGGATTCAGAAAATTATGCAGATTTCAGAAATGTAATAATATACAGGGTGTTCTATTTAAAAATCGAAAGTTGGTATCACTTCCGGCGAAACCAAAAGTGAAAAAGAAATCATTTGTAGGTCAAAAAGTGCCGCTCATTATGTATATGGAATATCTCAAATTTCAATCAATTACCTTCAAAACTAAAGGAGATACGGGGGTGTACCATGATCCTGTTACACACGGTATATGAACATATTACCCCAAATACGAGGTGCTGCTGTGAACCGTTGGGGAAATTCCTCGACCGTCTTCCGTCTCCATCATCAGATCAACTGCGGGCTTCCATTATGATGTAGTGTCATCAGAACTACATATGTGTGCCGAATTTCAACAGAATCGGTTCACAGGTGTGAAATCAATAAATAATCCCCCATTTTTCTACCCCTAGAGGTGTTATTTTTTTCGAATTAAAACGGGACCTACATCAAAGAAATGAATCATCTGAATCAAATAACCCACTACAAATTTATGCGTGAAAGTATCAGTTAAGAGGTGAAAGTCCAGTGGGCGAACCAACAATGATCCCCTATTTTCCTACCCTTAGAAGTGGATTTTTTTCAAACCCAAGTGGGACCAACTTCAAGGTATACCCTATCCATTGAAAACATATATTCGTCGACTAGAGAACCTCCTCTTTTTTTTTACGAGGGTAATATCCTAATTTCTGGGGGTTTTATCGATCAATTTTTTTTTAATTTTCGAGAAAGCATTTTGCCTGGAAATTTTACTGAGTGCGATTTGCGATCTTCTGATCTGATTAAACCACGAAAGCAAAGCTTGAGTGGTTTAATAATAATAATAAATAGTCTTTATTTCATGGAATGTTTCATACTTATACAGAGACATGGTATGAAAATTTACCCGATATCAATACAAACATCGAGTGTAATTCGGCAGGACAATTTAATGAATAAGAAATTTAGAAACATATCAATGCAAACTTTATTCATTTTGGCAACCAACACCGCGATAATTGATAAACAATTGAATAAGTGAAAAAATCACCAGTGCATTTGTCGCTGTAAAAGATGCAGCTAACTTTTGCCGCTGTCAAACTGACAATTGCACTGTGGCATATGCGATTTTTTAAACATGAGTTGAATTGTCAGTAGTAATACCACTAGTGACTGAATTTTCGCGATAAGTTAAATTTAATCCGGCAGAATGAGAGGAAGAAATTTAATAAATAATAAATAATTCAAAATTAATTATAATCATGAAATAATTATTTTAACTATTAACAATTTGTTTTAATCATTATTTGTTACCTATAACAATAAATAATTTTTTTATGAACACGAACAATACATTATCGACTATAATTATTATAAATGGTGCAATTGTAAACATTTTGAATAGTATCACCGTTATTAGGTATTGTTGGTATTATTACTTGATGTACTTGGAGTACTCCTAAAAGTATTCACTATATTCTGATGTTCAGCACTAAGATGTAAATACGGTTTCATTAAATTCGAACTTCCATGTCCAGTAATTTTTATAGCTTGTTGTTCACCAACGCCGGATTGAAGTAACTGACTAACTACAGTGGCACGATTAGAGTGATTTGTTATTTTTAGTTTTTTAGTGTCTAATCCTATCTTTTCTGCAGAGAGTTTTGTCTATTTCAATATTGTATTAATACCAATAGGGCAATTCTTTTACCAATTATCATCATTATATTTATTCCACTTGCCATTCACTGTGAGAAAAAGTCTGTTATTGGTAAAAATTCCCTTCTTCGATATAAGTTTCCGGTATAATCTCACAGGACACATTTCAGGATTTTTCAAATTTTTAGTAAGCCATTTAGTATCTGCACAGTTTTTTTCACCACCTTGGCGGGTTTTGGAGAATATTGGGTTGCAATTATGTTTGTTAAACAGCCTTTGTTGTCAGTCTCTTCCTTAAAAAAATGTAACATGGAAAAAGTTGCTTCGCTATCTCTCCAAGCTAGTTCTACTGCAGCTATGTGAAAAAACTTCTTTTTGTACAAATTTTTATATTCGTCTGAAGTCATAGCGACAGAACTCATTTTCTGTTTTTCGGGTACAGCTTGCAACAATTTTCTCTTACCATCTCGAGCCGCCCTCGCCTCCTTGAACATTATATCTTTGTGAAGTTCAATATGTCTCTGATACTCACAAAAATATTTTTTTTGTACTAATTTTGCGGGAGTGTTCCATACGGTTTCAATAACACTCTCCTTGTAATCACTACCATACATTTTCCGCATATTGAATGCCCAGTCTTTTAGAATGAATGCTAATCTTTCGTTGCTATTTTCTCCATCTAATTCGTAGTTGCGTTCCGCACAGAACGTCATAAATTGTTTCCATATATAAGATTTTGATTTTTTTGTGTTACTGGGTATATTTTCTTCAATATTTTGGTTTATTACTGCGTTTGAAATAGCACCGAAGCGATTCATTTTGACGTTTGCAGCTACAATTATTTTTGGCCAAACTGTCAAACTTTGCATTGCGATCCGTATCCATGGTTACGTCGTTGAAAACACGATGCTGATAGACCAATCAGAATTGAAAGACAGCTGGGGTTTTCGCGATAATACAAGCTGTCTTTGGTTTTTGATTGGTCAGATTTTGTGAAAATTCCAAGGTGCGTGGAATAGTCAGTATAAAACAGCGAGAAGACGGTTTTTCACTATAAAACTGACCTGATTGGTTCTCTAGTTTGAAATTCCGGCCATTTGATGGGTTCAAACTAATGAGGAAAATAGTTGGTTGAAAAAACGAGACAAGAGTTTGAAATTTCTTGTCATGACGGCATCACTACAGTTCACGGAATTTTCAAATAGATATTTCGTGATACGTTTTTCAGTGGTCATAGCAATCTTGTGTTTCTGTGTCTGGCAACATATTGAAAACAGCTGAATAATGCTCACAGGTTTGTGAACAAACAAATTTTGCGGCAACTTCAAAACGAACTTTATACGCTGTGTTCCTGTGTAATCAATTTGAGATTGATTCTCTTTCGAGATGGGTAAACCTCATTTCCAGGAGAGCCGACAAAGCAGAGATTGACGATTCTAACCGGTTTCGGTTACGTTAATGTCTGCATTCTCGTGATGAAAGGGTTTTTGATTGATGGAAAACTTTGCAGTGCAAGCGGATCAAGTCGACCGATTCTAATGCTCCTTGAAAGAGAGGGTAAATAACGCTTGACAGATTTAAATTGTTTTGGCGTATTATATATGTTTCCTATATAATGTACAGTTTTCTTAAATTGTAAATAATATTGCAGAACAAGCCAATAGACTATTGACTGTCTTTATTTTAATTTTCTCAGGAAAAAACTAAATTCTAAAGAAAAACTATTTTGCCGATAACTCTCAATATTTTTCCTACCGAAAATTATATCAAAAGAATGGACGAACATTAAATAAATTCGTGCGCCCGATTTGATAACATAAAATAATTTCCCATACTTACTTATATTATCTCAACTCCTCGTGTAAAGTATAGTCATACTTTCTTCGTCCAAAAATGTTTCTACATATAATATTTACATATCATAAGTGCAGCTGTTGTCACCAGGGTGTATGTAGAAAAATGGATTTTTCCAAACACAACACCAATTTTGATAGTATTTCTATACTAATATAAGGCACTGATATTTTGGTTCACACTAGTCCGTCGGTCTTGGATTCATGCATTCGGCTTGATATGCGAGGTCTTCCTTTTGAATAACTTGTCTTTCTTTACATAAAAGTTGGTACTTTTGTCTTTTGTCTCGAGGGACTTCTATTCAAGTGATAATATAACTTAATAATTTACTTTTGCCTCTCAATTAAAATAATCTGATTGGATTCAATTTCCCTTTCCTCAACTTCGGTTTGGGAAATAATACACAAAAATTAACTTCAATACATCTATTAACAAAAAAAAGGTAAAAACTATAGAACAGCCCGACGCTTGTCGAATAAATAAAATGGACATTCATAATATAAAATGTAAACTAAAAAAAAATTACTCTCCTTCTGAGAATGAAAGAACATCAACGGACAGTTTGAAAATATTACATATCGGTTCTAAAATAAAAGGAGGCTCATATTTCCGAAATATATAGTGATTTCCTATAATCGAAATATAGAACCGGTTGTTCCCCGTGGCTCTCATAGTTTATTGTTACCCGCGTAACTGAATTCCGTTTTTCCAAATTACCAAAAAGTTGTGATCTTCTGAGGTTAGTCTCAAATTCAATAGACGAACTCCCAATATACTCTGTTATGTACGTATACCCCCAATCTGGTATTCATTGTGCCTTAGGTTCACCCCGTGAATCAATAGTCTCGAATATGATTCCCATTTCCCTCGTAGCCGTCTGTGGACACTCGAATCAGATTTCTAATTTAAACACACCCGTCTTCTGAACTGACGATTAAAATAAAGTTTCCGATATCTACCCACGATAGTTCCCGCCCTGGAACCATTATATATCGAAGGGTGATTCTCTTCGATATAGTTTCTGGTAAAACCAAAAACTGGAGCCGATCCCGGTGGACTCACGCCAACGGCAGAACCCGTGCCAAGCCCCACAAAGTTCGCAAAAAGACTTTCTCCAGACCTGTTGATCTTTATACATTTTAAAAAGAAGCGAAGCGCCAAGTCGTAGTCTGATTGGCTACTCAATTTCATTCGTGCCGAAATAATGGTTCAAAGTCCAATTTCTCGTTGCAGCGGCTATTCTCCGCGTCCCGTGTATATTGCCGATTCGACAGTTTGCCCGGCTGTGTTGAATCAATGAGGCCCTGTTTAACATCTCCAGACTAAATAACAGTTGATGTTACATATCTGTAAATGGCAATGACTTCCAAAATGAATGAACTCATCTGCTCGGCAGAAATATATGTTTTATATCCGCGACGACCCATTTATGTATTTCGAAGTATGAGCTCGCTGTTTCATATCAATTTCGTCCAAGAAACTGGAATAATGAATTATGACTCAAAGATTGAAATAACTTACCCTGGGACCAATAAAAAAAACAAAACAATAACACCCACAGGGTGTTACAATAATAAAACGGAATCACCAGAACTGGACCTTGTCCTTAAAATTTGAACAATTTTCTGACAACTTTATCGACCTAGACTTCTGGCAATAATTTTACGCAATTTCTACAGTTGAAATCTATAACTACACAGAACTCCAGAGCTGCACTCAAAGATGTTTTTTTAATTAAAAATTAACGCGTTTGGCCAAATTCTTCAGAATATATAAGTATGGTACATCTCGTAATTAATTATCTACAATGCATTTCAATCTGTATTTCAAGGATAAAATGGGGAAAGCCCCCGTACGCCCTCGTGAAGAGGCAGTAGGAGGTCGCCTCGCGATGTTTTGCGATACCCTATGTAAAAATAAATTATTCAGGGTCATATAAAGCTATACATGGTGATTCACGACGAATTGTACATAAGTACTATGGACCGAGACCATTTCATATCTGGTATTGAAAAATGCCTTGTAGCGTTTTTGACGGATAAACAGGGTGATATTTGAAAATATGTTAATTATTCCACGTAAAATATCTCTAAAAGTAAAAAACTCAGACATATGACTGATGCGGCACTACATCGATAGCACATCTTCATTTTTCAACAATAATCATGAGGAAAGTTCATATATCTCGATATAAAGTATTATCCAATCAACCGTTAAAATTCTAGGGCCGTATTCATTTAATTTTTCACGTTTTTATTGATCCTGTAGAAACAACACCCTGTAAAGCGAGTTGAACAAATTTTCATTCTGTCACGTCAAAGCGGGTGATACTAACTGAAATAAAAAAACGCTGTTTGGCATACATAGAAAAAAACCATTACTTTTGAAAACACTGCAAATGCTTTGAAAAACAAATGAAAAAACGGGTGATTGGAGCTGGGGCGTTCATTTTGACAGTTTGAGTTGGTTCTTTAGCACGATGCCTCGTCAGTTCACTCACACAGAATACACAGATATCATTTTTGCATACGGATATTGTAATGGAAATGCCAGAGCAGCAGTCAGGGAGTACCGGAGAAGATTCCCACATAGAAGAGTCCCGAACCACCAAACGTTTAACAACGTTTTCACGCACCTGCGAGAAACAGGAAAATTTCCTTCTGGTACTGCAGAACGTGGTGGGCAACTGACAGAAGACCAAAAAGATGATATTTTATAAATGGTTAATCAAAAGGATAAGATAAGTACCCGGCGAATATCCAGCATTTTGCACATTTCTCAGTCCACAGTTTTCAGGACGTTGAAGAAAGATCTCCATCCCTATCACCCCCAACTGGTGCAGAGACTGCATGTGAGAGATAATATTCCACGTTTGCGATTATGCAGGTGGATCTCTGCAAATAGAACATACATTCATCAGACATTGTTTTGCGATGAAGCCCAGTTCACGAAAGCCGGCATAAACAATTCCAGAAATAATCACAACTGGAGACATGAAAATCCACATGTAATAAAGCAAACTAGATCTCAAGTTAGATTCTCTGTCAACGTTTGGGCAGGTATCATCGGTGATGAATTAGTGGGTCCTTATTTTTTCAAAGATATATTGAATGGGCAGGAATACCTTGATTTTCTGGAGGATTTTCTTCCTGTTCTTCTGGAAGATGAGGAAGTCGATGTGAGAGATATGAGATTTCAACACGATGGAGCGGGACCCCATTACACCAGGGCAGTTGATCAGTTTCTTAATAAAATTTTTCCCAATAGATGGATGGGATGTGGTGGGCCGATTCCCTGGCCGGCGAGATCACCTGACCTTACCCCACTAGATTATTATTTGTGGGGCGTTTTGGAAAGCATAGTCTATGCGGTAGAGATCACAGCAAGAGAACAGTTACTTGAGAGAATAATTGAAGCATTTCGCTTCATAAAAAGGCATCCAGATCAGATAAGAAAAGTCGTAAGGAATATCTTGAAAAGAGAAAGTGCCGGGAGGGGATGGATGACATTTTGAAAATAAATTTAAATCAGAATGAGTCTTTTGTAAGTAGTGTTTATTTAATATGTTATTGTTATTGAATTGAATTTTCTAGAAAACTGAATTTAGTATTTGTATGTATGTAATTGCACCTACTCTCCGTTCCATTTTTCAAAATAACAGTTTTGGAAGTTGGCTGTAAAACATTTTCATGTATTTCTCATGGTGACGGTCAGCAGAACACTCAAAAAATTGTCTCGTAGAAAAATAAAACGGAGTTCAGTTCCATCTTTTACAATTGGTCGGCTGCCATCTTTATTGGATACGACATTCAAGGTTTTGTTTTACTTGCAGGTAATACTTGCCTAACGATTTTATTTTAAATAATTTTTTTTTCCGATGCAGTGCTGTATTAGCCATAGTAGAAAAACATACATTTGCACTGTTTTCAAAAGTAATAGTTTTTTTCTATGTATGCCATACAGCGTTTTTTTTTATTTCGGTCAGTATCACCCGCTTTGACGTGACAGAAAGAAAATTTGTTCAACTCGCTTTACAGGTTGTTGTTTTTACAGGATCAATAAAAACGTGAAAAAATAAATGAATACGGAATTTCAACGGTTGATTAAATAATACTTCATATCGAGTAATATGAACTTTCCTTATTATTATTGTTGAAAAATGCCGCATCAGTCATAAGCAGAATGTGAATCCATTAAAAATATACTATTTTTTAAAGTTTTTTTTTTCTGCAGAAAACAAAAACTTTCGCATTTAATTTTTCTCAACTGTTGTCAGTATTGTCCGATCTGGCTTACAGGGTGTTGTTTTTCAAAAACCAATAAAAATCTAAAAAAAAAACAAGTCCGGACAAGATTTTTTTTTCAAACCTATTTTATTGAGCTCAGGGAGCATACTCAGTGTGCCAAATTTCATAAGTCTGAGTTTTTTCTTTTAGAGATATTTAACGTAGAATAATTCACATATTTTCATATACCACCCTGTATATCCGTCAAGAACGCTACAAGGCATTTTTTAATACCAGATATGAAATGACCTCGGTCCATAGTACTTATGGTTGGACTATGTACAATTCGTCGTGAATCACCCTGTATATCCCTTCCTGCGGTTCGCTTATAAGAAAAATCTATGATTTGATCATAATAGAACAATTGAAATTTTTGCATAATACTTTCGTTCGACAAATTTGAGTTATTTCCTGAGGAAAATAAGTCAAAAAACCAGGTTCAGAGATATTTTTAGCAGCCTTCGGCCACTGAGGAGCAAGTCATGTTCTGTGAAAATGTGTTTTGAGGGGTTGTGAGGATGAATATTCTGCGTTAATTTTTTTTGGTGACTTATATATAAGTTTTGTGGTTGATTTTAGTTTAACAGAAAATTGAAAAAAAAAAAATTGCGCGACCCAGCTCGGGATCGGGCGTTCATCCACATGAGCTACTAGGCTTATTAGAATTCATAAAGTGTTTGAAGTTATTTGAGCGCCTGGCGACGCTCTGGAAAAATCTTTGACCGCCCGCCCCAGCTTCCCCGGTACTGACTTCTGCCTGCAGATCTACACACTTGTCAGCTAGCAAGGAAGGTTTCTATGTAAAAATTCCCCTTGTTCCTCATTATTTCAGCTCCTCTTCTATAAGGATATTGGGTATTCTCAAAATCGATTCACAGGATGTTTTTTTTATACTGCACACCCTCGTATAACATAAAATTTTAAATGGACATGTCACTTTTCTTATGGAAATTGCAACCGGTCAGATTCTCATGAAAGTTCAGTTCAAATTATTTATGGGGTCAAAAAAGCAATTTTTATCATTACGCTAAAGTTGTATCTATTCATGAATGGAGCACGAAGTCTCATTCGAAGGAAAATAGTTATTTTTGTATTGAGTGCATGTAATCAGTGTTTGTTCAATGGTATATGAGAGTGTTGATTGTTTGAGATGTGCCATGAATTTTATAAACGAAATACAATAAAATTAGTTCTACAACTGTAAATTTAAATTATTAAATATCGTCTAAAATATGTCATAAATAAATATTTCCCTTTACATCTTGACATGGTTAAAAAATAACCAATTGTTTATTTTATGCCAAGAAGTGAATTTCCTCCACAGAAACAAACATTTAATCAATACTTCTATACAATTTCGCAGCATACAGTCATCTTTCTTTTTGCACGACAGTGGCGCCGCCTGAAATAACGTATATTTGACTACTGTAGTTTTGAAAGAACATTGGGGAATATGGCATAATAATTACTAACCGAAAGTATTCGTAAACGATGTCATAATTGAAGATCAAATCACAATGACCAAGTAACATAGAATTTCACTTCATTTGAACTAATACCAGATATAAGACAAAATAACTAACCTCGAATATCGACAAAAGCAAAATGAAATAAACAGTAGAGCTCGTCCAGTATTGAAACGACCACTTTGGCCTTCCCCTACCCAACAACCAATTTTTCCCGAAGATGCCCGAACCATTGTCCAACTATGGCTATTAATAGAAATTCCATAGGCGTACCAAATTATTTGGTATAGGCGAAACACGAGACGTAGTTTTTGGCGAACGAATTTTGTGATTATGGTCCGATTCGATTCAAAATTGGTATGTGGGGGTTTTTGAGGTCGAAAATTATTGAAATTTTGGTCAAAATTCATAAATTCAAGATGGCGGACGAGTACAAATAGTAAAAGTGGATAATCATATTATTTAATTAGTAATAGTTGAATAAGGTGGGTAAGTAAGTATTTTGGAAGTTATAAAAAAACAAGTAGGTAGTAATTAGTAGATTTCAGCAACAAAAAATTGGAAAATAAAAACTTTCTGACAAAAAATCAAACCGACGAAATACGGAACTGAAAAGTAAAAAATAAAATAAACCTTCTTAGTCTCAATAACTAAGCTCCTAAACTAATGTAAGTAACTTATTTTGAGTCTGCGACAAACGAACAATCAACGAAGATCATTAAATTACTCAAAAAAAATTACCAAAATGTCACCGCGCAACTCGATGCCATCATTTCACGCCTTACCTAATTCATTTGCTTGTTTGTTTGGCGCCGACTCAAAATTAGTTATTTTCATTAGTTTAGGAGCTTAGTTATTGAGACTAAGAAGGTTTATTTTATTTTTTTCTTTCCAGTTACGTATTTCGTTGGTTTAATTTTTTGTTAAAAAGTTTTTATACAGCAAAGAACAACATTCTTGCCTTTGGGATACAATGACATCCTTTTCAAAAGGATCTAGAAAACATAATTTTCAACTCTCTCATTAATGACTAAACTTCATCTGCATAAGGAAATATTTCATTTTCCCCCCGTCTCATTCTCATCCACATTCATTCAATTGGATCCCATGGAAAGAATAATGAAGTATTCCATAGGACGCCTAACAAAGTCCAACAATACATTAATATTCTCAGGTGAAAAAAGCATTTGTTCCACATCGAAGTTTTATTAAAACTCGGAGTAATAATGGTCCATTCAATCACTGATATTGCAAATGACTCGGAAAAACTCAATGCAGTTCATTCACTCCATCCTTTATCGTTTGTATTCAGGACAATGTAAAGCGTATAACGAGTTCCGATGAGTTTTCTATGAGTTTCCAATCCGTATAAAAAAAGGAGTTCCACAATATACAGGCAAATGAGCGTTTTTTTTTCCTGGCAAATGTCGGTTTCAACCTATTCACAAAAACAGTAATCTACACTTTTTCCCATTTCATGGTGTAAAATTCTAAACTTGGAAACGAGATTATTTGATTTCATTTTCTTAATTCTCATTCCACGTGACAGGAGTGAAACTTCTTTGGCGATCTACTATTAATAACTGATATTTATTGATTATATAATGTATATGCAGAAACTTGAAGACACGATAAGAAGTGTATTTGAATTCCAATATAGAGTCGCTCTGTGTAGTGACCTCAAATTATCACCTGGTATCAATCATATTCAATTCCTTCATAGAAATTGATCATGTAAACATATTAATTTGATAGGAGCTAGTGTGCATTTATCAGTGTTCACAAAATAGCGAGAAGAGATTCATCGCTATGAAATTGCTTTGATCGAGAAAAATAGGCAAACAAAAAACTATTCAGTATCATTTAAATCTGAAATTCCCAAAAAATAACCAGCACACTCTCGGAATCCGATTTTTCAGGGTTAGCGTTAATGTTCGTCTGACCTCAAGTTTAATTTTAACGGAACGTAAACTTTAAACAATGAGCATCCGTCAAGCAATCAATTTTCCAAATAAACAGCCAGAAAATATGTCGGTTTATTGGAAACCATCCGGAATAGTCATACAAACACTCTTATAATTGAGCCATCACACATTTGTCTCGAAATTTCTAAGAGGCACAATCATATTTGGGACATCTCAATGTTGAATATTGGTTTCTTCATGGCAAGAAAACGTATATCCCATGAATTTTCAAATGAATAAAGGATTCTGTTCGGTGCATATCCAAACACATGAAAATACAAGAAGTATTTTCCATGAAATCAACATATCGATGGCATAACTGTAGGAGGAAGATGGTCTCATCGCCCGGTGAAATACCACCATATCGACTTTGTGTGCTGTGAAATGGATCATTCCATGTTTCAGTGTTCGGTCGATACTTTCCGGTCTCCCTCTTTCCTTTTCCCCAATTCCTCCTTTATTTTCAGGTGCATCCTAATAGTAATAATGATGAAGTCTCCTAGAGTGAAACACTCCGGAAGCAAAATACCTCTCCATTCGGATTTCCGGGCGAGAGGTACTCGAGGGGACTCAACATTAAAGATCAATTTTTGCAACATCCGCGGACTCAACAAGAACATCAATGACGTCCACCATCATCTACAGACGAAAAAACCGGATATTCTGGCTCTAACAGAAACACAAGTAAACTCGTTCACCAACAAGGTCCATATGATTTGTCCTGGTGACGAACTCCATTCTCGATTCAGGTCCAAAGGTGGAGTCTGCCTTTACGCTAAGGCTAACCTTTCATGCCAGCGTGAAGAGAGTTTGGAACCGAAAGACTTTGATGTGATGTGGTTCAAGCTATCTGATACCAAACTGACTAAGTTCCTCTGCTGCCTTTACCTATCACCTAATGAACCTTCATATAACGACCTCTTTGAGTTATTATCACTCAAACTGAACTACATTCAGGAGAACCATCCAACAGCTGAAACCATAATCATGGGAGACTTTAATGTACATAACGCTGCCTGGCTCAAATTCTCTAACAAAACAGATGATGCGGGTCGTCAAGCCGAGGCCTTCGCCATCACTCATGGTCTAGAACAACTGGTCGAGCTACCAACCCGCATCCCTGATGTCAACAACCAGTCTGCCAATACACTGGATCTTTTCCTCACCACCAATCCTGACCCGTATAGAATAGAAGTTTGTGCCCCACTTGGAAACTCTGATCACACCCTCATCTCCACAACATGCTCTTTCCATTTACCATCGAGCTGCACAATACCACCCCGTCTCATGTGGCATTACAATTCGGCCGACTGGGAAGGTCTTCGTATGTTTTTCTCAGCGTTTCCATGGAAGAGAATTTGTTTCTCTTCAGTAGATCCAACACGATGTGCTGAGACAATTTCTGAAATCATCATGTTGGGGATGCAAACCTACATACCGAATACCGAAAGAAGAACATCATCCGATAAGACCTGGTTTAACAGAAACTGCTCTAGAGCTGTGGCTTCCAAACAGGCAGCATACCATCGATGGCTAAAAAATCCGGGCCCTGAGACCAGAGCAGCATATGTCGAGGCTAGAGGCATATGCAAAGAGACAATAGAATGCTCAAAAGATGCCCACAATGCCAAAATAAGATCAAAACTTGCTGAATGTCCTAACGGATCCCGTTCATTTTGGTCTTTCGCCAAAGCTGTGGGAAGAAACTTCACTTCCAGCTCATTTCCTCCTCTAACCAAAGAAGATGGAACACAAGCAACGACTGCCCAAGAAAAAGCCAATATCTTTGCACACCTATTTGCTGGAAATTCCACTCTGGATTCATCGGGAAAACAACCCCCGAACATTACACCTATTGACAGTCACATGCCCGAGATCACCTTTCGCCAACGTACTATCAGAATGATTTTGCTGGGTCTCAACACCAACAAAGCCTGTGGATCTGATGGAATCCCGCCGATTGTTCTCAAGAAATGTGCCCCCGAACTAACACCTGTTCTTTGCAAGTTGTTCAACCACTCTTACAATTTGGGGGTATTTCCGTCCAATTGGAAAATTGCAAGAGTACAGCCAGTCCCTAAAAAAGGCAAAAAGGCCCTACCTAGCAACTACAGACCTATCGCACTGCTATCTATTATTTCAAAGGTCATGGAAAAAGCCATCAACATCGAGCTCATGAAATATCTGGAAGACTCAGGAATTGTTAACGATAGGCAATATGGCTTCCGCCATCAGAGATCAACTGGTGACCTGCTCGCTTACGTCTCACATATATGGCAGCTATCTATTGAAAAGTATGGAGAAACTTTAGCTGTGGCATTAGATATCTCCAAGGCGTTCGATCGAGTTTGGCACCAGGGACTCCTCGCCAAGCTTCCGTCTTATGGCTTGCCCCCTCAGCTGTGTTCTCTGCTCGCTAGTTTTCTCTTAAACAGGTCTCTCCATGTAGTGGTCGATGGAGTTTCATCTGACACTCTACTCATAAATGCTGGTGTTCCGCAAGGATCTATTCTCGCACCAACACTATTTCTACTTCACATCAACGACCTGTTGAAAGCAACTTCATGTCCAGTACACAGTTTTGCCGATGATAGTACCCTCCATACCGCTTTCTCTTCCAGGGCCCCTATATCAGCCCGTGAAACCAGAAATGAACGAGAAAGAAATGTTAATAATATAAATATGGACTTAGCAACAATTCTCGAGTGGGGATCTAATAACTTGGTAGAATTCAATGCAAACAAAACACAAGCATGACTTTTCTCTAGAAAAGCCGATCTCACTGTGCCTAACATAACTTTGTCAGGAGTAACCATACCACTGAAGTCATCCATATCGATGCTGGGAAAATCACGTGAGGTCCATTGCCAAAAGTGCATCCCAAAAACTGGGTTTTTTGTTTCGTGCCAAGAGCTATTTCACCCCCACTCAGCTGCTTATGATCTATAAGGTACAGATCCGACCTGTCCTGGAATACTGTTCCCATATTTGGAGCGCGGCACCTAAACATATCCTGAGGCTATTGGATTCTGTCCAAAAAAGGGCAATTCGTCTCGTCGGTGATGCCTCGCTTACAAACTCGCTCACTTGTCTGGAACACCGTAGAAAAGTTGGCGATTTGTCTCTATTTTATAGATATTTTCATGGGCGATGCTCTTCTGAAATATCAACAATCGTTCCTGCTTTGGCAGTCTCTTCGAGACTAACCCGTCAAGTTCAGTCATCACACCCCTTCGTGGTCACTTTGGAGACCTGCAGAACATCACTTTCCAAAGACTCGTTCATCCAACGAACAGCGAGGCTTTGGAACTCATTGCCCAGGGAGGTGTTCCCCGAGGCATACAACCTCCAGAAATTCAAGAAGAACACCAACTCCTACCTTCTTTCCCTTGGTTCCCACGATGTTCTCTGAACATTACAGGATATCCCTTTTCGTGGGAACCAGAACATAAAAAAAAAAATAACAAGTTATAGAACTGTGGAGTGGCTACCATAGATAGGAATCACGAGACTACAAACCTGCAGATATAAAATTTCAGCTATTCCTACTTAATAGTGGTAGATTTAGTGGTGATTAAAAATAACCACCGAGTAAAAGTTGCAGTATTCGTCACTATGATGCTGCTTGGGAGGTTGGCACTAAGTTTTGTTTTTCAAATATCATAAACATCCTTCTGTATTTGTTTTCATTGATTTCCTAATCAATTTTCAAACTTAAATATTTGTGAAGTTGCCAATTTACAAGCCATCAGTACAATTTCAACACTCGGATAAGGCAAGTATACCTTCAAACCAAAATTAATAATTTTAATAATGGGAAAGTGTCAACGTTAGAACTTGTTGAGTTAATTTTAATTGAAATTGAAATATCTAAAGCGGCCGAGTTCACCTGTGCCCAGACACATACAACACCACTGTTCTACTGATAGCTTCTTCCCTAAACGCAATAAAAAAAATTACTGGTGATTTATGGTAATTCATGCAACAAGCGGTCGGCGGAGTTATCGACTGGTTTTTACGCTGCGAATGGTTTCCACTCAATTTGGTCCACTATATACAACATACATGGAATCATATTTATTTATCTTTCCGTTTTCCTTCATTATGCACGATTTTGGACGAACCCTATGATTTTTTCTGGTTTAGTTGGGATTGGGATCAATATGGATTGAAGAAAAAACTGTTGTTTTCTTGCCGACGTTTCGAATTAATTTAATTCATCCTCAGGGCTCTGTAACAATGGCTCCTCAAATAGTAAAACGGTTTTATTTTTTTATTATTATACTTCTCACAGTGTATCATTGTACTTACTTTTGAGTTGTAGATAAACTTATTCAGTTGACAGTGGAAATACTATACAATTGAGCATTAATATAACATCAAATATTAAAAACCTTACCTTTCGTATCCGCCAAATGAAAATCATCAATTCTCCACCATACCCGATGAACGGTTCCAACTCCAAAAACTTCCAACTCCACTAGAACTGATCAAAGTTCGTCTATTAGACAATCGCTTATCTGGCGACCAGAATTAGCTCTCAATAAGCTGTTTCACCGCCATATTAAAACTTTACAGACCGACAAACTGCCAAAAAGTAACTTTGATATAATCTCAAGCTAGTTTTGTCTCTCGGGTGTAATTTTGTCAGTTGGCCCTAATGAAGAGAAAGCAATTTCATTTTATACAGGGTGAGTCAACAGGATTCCCGTAGTTCATTGCTCCTTAATGTTTGACTATTTCGATTTCTTATATTTTTTTGTCAAAGGGACCATCTAAGACCACCTTCCAGAATAATGTTCATCCATACAGGGTGCATCATTGAAGCGTGGCTAACCAAAGTTGTTCTTTTCCAAATGAAACACCCGGTATATATTCCTTATCGGCTGTTCCATTGGCTGCTCAACGATTTTTTCAATTTTGAATTATGTTGCGGCGTTGCCGAGTTATTCAAAAGAAATCTATTTTGTAAACTTCTTTTCAAAAATTTCGAAATGTTTAGTAAAGATAATTGGGGAATCGTTGGTCGATATGATGATGTTCATTGCGAATACCAAGAATTTGGAATAAAATGTACAGGATGTTCGATACAACAACACAAACTTAGCAATTTTCAAACATCGGTATTTTGATTTTTTCAAATGCAACACCCTGTATATTTTAATTCGAATCAACCCCTTTTTAATGACTCAACACTTTTCATTCCTGACGTCATGTACCTTAAGCAACCTGTTTCCGAGATATTCTGGTTTAAAGGAATTGTTCAGTATCAAATCAACAATTCTATAGATTTTTCATCTACATGTTTGTTCATAGAAAATATTGATACTGAATGATGTTTCAATTATTTTTTGCCATATTCAGAAGCATTATTGGCAACTCATGAATAACTAGCATGGCAAAAGAAATTTTCAAATGTAACTATTTTTTCTCGTTTAGTTATCCATGACTACCGCTGAAAAAATTACTATATCGGAATTTGTAAATAGAGGTTACTGTCAAACTACAGTCCAGTTGTGTTAAAAATTATTGTGGCATTATGAATTATAGTTTAGAAGATATGGTTGAATTGGTGTATGCTTTGGAGGAAGTGATGGCAATTGCTTACTGGCATCTAGATTATACGAACAAAAGTTTCCTGATAGAAGACATCCAGACCAGCGAGCATTTCGAGACCTCAAAACAAGATTTGAGGAAACCGGAAAAGTATTTTACAAAAAGTTTGAACGTGCTTGTCCTGTAACGAGTGATGAAAATACTCTTGATATTGCATTGCATATTACCGCAAATCTACATGTGAGTACACGTATTTTGAGTAGGCAGTTGGGAATATCTCAAAGTAGTGTTTCTCGGATGGTGAGAAAATGCAATTTCCATCCGTATCATATGCAGTTAATGCAGGAGCTGACTGTAAGAGATTTTCCAAAGCGAATGCGGTTTTTCCAATGGGGTGTAGATAAAATCAACCAAGAACCTGTTTTCTTTTAGTATGTTCTATTTTCGGACGAAGCCACGTTTCACAACAATGACTATGTGAATCGGCATAATATGCACTATTATGCAACTGAAAGTCCTCATTTTGTTAGATATAGCAATCACCAACAGCGTTGATCACTGAATGTTTGGGGAGGTATCATTGGACGGCGTGTAATTGGACCCTTTTTTTTCAACGGTCATCTCAATGGAAGAAAATATCTAAGATTTCTGCGAAGTCAGTAATCAAATTTATTGGATGATATTCCATGGGCAATAAGGCAGAGAATGTGGCTACAACCAGATGGCAAGCCTGCACATTACCATACTGATGTGAGGGAAAACATTTATAATGAATTCCGAGAAAAATGGATAGGTAGAGGAGGGCCAGTTCAGTGGCCTCCAAGGTCACCGAACCTTACAAAAATTGATTTTTTTATGGGGATACATTGAATGGGTTATCTATCAAACTCCGCCTACCACTCCTGAAAATATGAGAGCAAGAATTCGTACTGCTTCCATTGAAATTTCAGAAGACATGCTGGCACATGTGCATACTAATTTCCGAAACAGATTGAGAGTGTGTATCGGTGAAAATTGCAGGCACATTGAACATTTGTTGCATTAATTATTGTTATTTTCTGTTAGATTCGAATAAATATGATTTTTATGCAAAGTTTAATTCTAAATATGATACCGAAGGCGAACATTGTCAATATTTTCTGTTTAAAAATATCCATCTTTTGGATGAAAGGAATTGTTTTAGGTACATGGGGAATTGAAAGTGTACAGTTATTAAAAAGGAGTTGATTTGAATCAAAATATACAGGGTGTTCCATTTGAACAAATCAAAATACCAATGTTTGAGAATGACTAAGTTTGTGTACATAACTTTCTGTAGAATGTATTTCAAGTTATTGGTATTCTCAATGAACATCATCATATCGACCAACGATTCCCCAATTATCTTTACTGAATATTTCGAAATGTGAAATAGGTGATTTATCGAAAAGAAGTCTACAAAATAGATTTCTTTGAATAATTTGGCAATGCCGCAACGGAATTCAAAATTGACAAAATCGTTGAGCAGCCAATGGAACAGCCGATCGGAATATATGAAAGTATACCGGGTGTTTCATTTGAAAAAGAACAACGTTGGTTAGCCACGCATCAACGATGCACCCTGTATAAATGAAAATTATTCCGGAAGGCGGTCTCAGAAGGTCCCTTTGACAACAAAAAAATAAGAAATCGATATAGTGATACATTAAGGAGCAATGAACCACGGGAATCCTGTTGACTCACCCTGTATATAGCAGGGTTAAAAATTATATAATGGAAAAGGGAATTTCAAGTAGGGAGCGATTGTTTTATAGTTTATAGATGTCTCGTCTTGCCGTTATTTCAAGTTGAAACACACTCAGACATCTCTATTGGTAGGTAGCGTATAGATTAACTTGTCAAAGTTGTAACATAGGCATAAAGGGTAGATTATTCAAAAAACGATTATCTGAACATAGAAATAATTTTGTCAATCGTATCAAGAATTCAACTTCCTCCACTCACCTCTCGACTGAGAATTATTGTTCTGCCAACAATTTCCGTATATTATTTGCATGGAACAAGGGAGGTCAACTCGACCTTCTAGATAGTTTGGGATTTGACCGACACAAAGTCTCAATATTCAGTTGATGACCAGATTAGTTTGAATAAATCTCCTTCGATGATGAGATTCCCGGCCAATTCAGTCGCCTATTGGGTTATTCTCAATAACATCGTATACCTTCGCCACCTGCTTTACATATTCAATTTATTGAACATGGAAATTTAGTTAATCTTCACCTGAATAATCTTTGTATAGCGACTTACGTGTTGCGGTAGTGAAGTGTTTTTTGTCTACTCTTTTATTTTCGATTTTTATAGATTCCTATCGAAATTATAGATTCCTATCGATTTTTCTTTTTTGCGATTACAGTACAATGAAACTTTGGTCCTTCGTATAATCCTTCCGATCAATTCTGATGAGCAAAAATTTGACAAAATTACGGTGAGAGACAAACCTAGCTCGGAATTTTACAGGCAAAAAATCACCTCTGTCAAACAACTATCCGAACTTCGCGCGAAACTCGAGCGTCGCGGCGCTTTCAGAGCAGCGTCTACGTTGTAGGAGGGTTGGACGACGACTGGACGGGCGCGTCTTCTCTACCCGTTGAATGACGGTTTTGCCGTATCGGGTATTTAATATCTGCTGATGGCATTTCATTACCATTTGTTTATCGAATGACATGGGATTATTTATTGCATAGATATGCGAGTGCGTAATTGATATTAGTCCAGAAATATTAGATTTTGAATGTGATTCGACAGGATAGAACTGATGCGATGTGTTGTATTGGAGGTACAGAAAGATGAACCTACGATCTTTCTGATTATTTTCAGCCGTAGGCATTTTTAATGGTTTTTCTGAAATATCTACGAAAGGAAGCACAACATAATGGAAAATCCTTCGCAAACAATTAAATTTACTATTGAAATTATCTGAGTGATCATTTTCGTCAAACGCCTCGATAGGGCGCAAAAACATATTGTTAAACAATCGATTTTTGGATTTCTTGAAAACCTATCACCTATTTCAATAAACAGAGTGTCCAACATAATATTCCTTGGGTAAATATCTGTGAAAAGGAAATATATATATATATATATATATATATATATATATGAATTTTGTTGATTTTGGGAATTTGGTTCGTGTATTGAAAGTTAGGATTCTTTAAATAGGTACTTTAATTCATTTCCAACATTTCGACTGGGTTTACAATCTTCTTCAGGGTTTATTTCAGCTAAGAAAGTTGACAACAAACCTATTTTGAATTGCTGTAAACAACAAAGAACAAAACTATACGTGTGCTACCAAATAATATAGATATACATACATAAATTGTGCTTCATCATGAAGAAGAGAAAAGAATCACCAATTCAAAATGATGGTCTAGCTAAATATGTTTGTTGTCAACTTTTTTTAGCTGAAATATACCCTGAAGAAGACTGCAAACCCAGTCGAAACGTTGGAAATGAATTACAGTATCTATTTAAAGAATCCTAACTTTCAATACACGAACCAAATTCCCAAGAATCACAATATATATATATATATATATATATATATATATATATATATATATAAATATTATACTTTATATATATATATATATATATATATATTCAGTGCTTCTCAAAAGTCCCCCTTCCCCTCTCTTATTTTTGAAACGATTATACATAAACAAGTGAAATTTGGAAACTGAAAATTTGCAAACTTCCCTACTAGTGATGATAGATGACGAAATCGTCAAAAATGACGTCACAGGGCCATTGTGACCAATAATTTTAAATGGAACCCTACGGCAAGCGACACCTCTTTTAAAAGGTATCGAAAAAACCTATTCAATGATACTAATTTTGTTTGTGTTTATGGCAGTTTTGGCAACTTGCTTTTAAAAAACGCAAAGCTGTGATGAATTGAATTAGTTGATACTAAAATTCAAAATTCAAGCTTCGCCTCTGGTATTGTCAAATGACTGACGTTTTTGTTAGTCGCCCTAATTCGACGTTTTTGTAATTGCCCAAGTTTTTGTACATTTGATAATTTGTGTATTGTTGATCGAACGTTTAACTGTTTTAGCAGCTTCTGATACTTTTAATATGTTTGTACATTTTAATAATTTGTTAAACTGTTGTGAGCCGAACGTTTAAGTGCTTCAAGAAGCGAAATGGTACGTGCTTTAGGTGAGAAAGTAGCAGCGATCCTAATTCTTGGTGAAACTGGACAAAATATTCAACCAACAGCCAGACTATGTCAAAACAATTTGTTTTAGTGACGAAAGTACTTTCTATCTAAATGGAAATGTAAATACACAGAATGTGAGCTTTTGGAGTGACGCAAATCCTCACCTGTTTCGTGAAACACATACCCAATTTTCCCAGAAGGTTAATGTTTGGGCAGGTATCCTAGGAAACCACATCGTTGGGCCTCTTTTTTCAAATACTTATTCAACTGGTGAGGTTTATTTGGAGATGTTTCAAAACGCAATAGAACCGTTAATCCTTGAAATTTTGGAAGATAATCCAGATGAATTCGGCAATTTGGAAATAACATTCCAACAGGATGGTGCTCCTCCACACTATTACGGTGCAGTAGGACGGTATTTGGATGAGGAGTATCGTGGTAGATGGATTGGACGACGAGGTTCAACGGCCAGCTCGATCACCGGACCTCACACCTTTGGATTTTTTTCTGTGGGGGTACCTTGAATCGAAGATTCACGCCACTAAACCTGACAATATTGACGTTTTAAAACAACGTATTTTTGCAGAATGTGTGGCTGTTTCTGCAGACACATTTGCAAAAGTACGAGAAGAGTTCAAAAATAGGATATTTCTCTGTGTATGTATAGATACATTGGGGAAAGTATGATGTTTGGTGCTGAAAAAGGGGAGTAGAATCAGGCTACATTATAATCAAAGATTCGTATGGGGGTTATGTTGGGGTTAGGGTTACATAATAGGTATAAAAGTTACATACTGCTACAAACATTACACTTCTTAATAGGGGGTTTCATATTCTCTTTATGTTTTATCAACCTTTGAAAAGCCTTTGTTTTGTTGTATGTGAGGAATAATATTTGTGAATATAGCTCTAAGGTGTCATGGACAGTGTTTTCTTGTTTTAAAATAATGGACCATCCGTGATGGAGGAGTTCAGTGACACGTTTGGGGATTTCGTTTCATAACAATGTTGTTTGGTATGCTTTGTGTTGGTTTCGGGAATGTTAGGGTTGATAGGGGCTACATTAGGATTAGGTGTGTTTGTGGGAAGATACTGGACAGGCTTGTTTTTGACTGCTTTTGATTTATTGTTAACCATTTGAATGATAGTTTGAAAAATTTGTCTAAGGTTATTAATGTCTGTTCTGTTGTTCATAGCGAACTGGCATTTTATATATATATATGTATATATATATATATATATATATATATATATGTATATATATATATATATATCATTTCCTTGACGATTCTCTTGTCTTTGTTGTTTTCATGGGCTAGTATTTTAGTATTAGTAAAATCTGGGTTATGATTATCGTAATGATATGTTGGTTTAGGGCGGTACTTAGTATATGAAAAATTCAAGTGCTGCCCTAAACCAACATATCATTTTCCTTTCAAAAATTTAATTTACTGATGAGGCGACTTTTACATCAAACGGTACTTCCCAGCAACTTCAGAAAGTAAATTTTGCTTCAAAATTAACGTTTGGTGCGGCATATTAGATACGCAGATCGTTGGGCCTTACTTTCTTAGGGGCAACCTTAAATCACGAAATTATTTAGAGTTTTTAAATAACGAGTTTTTTTTTAATCTTACATGGATTACCGCTGCATAGAAGAAAGTCTATTTTTTTTCCAACAAGACGGAGCGTCAATACATAGTACCCTTGAAATCAGAACGTGGCTCAAAGAACACTTTCCTCGTAAATGGATAGGACGATATTCAGAAAACCCGTGGCCTCCAAGATCCCCAGATTTGACGCCCTTGGATTTCTTCTTATGGGGGAACCTTGAGAGTAAGGTTGATGAACATCGGCAATTTCATAATATCGACCATTTGGAAGAAGTAATACGACAATGTATTAATAACATGCAAGAAAAATGAAATCCCGAACAACTACATGTATTGAACGTCAGGGTAGACATGTCGAGTAGTGGACCATTACAAAGTTTCGAGTATGTATTGAATTGTTTGGTTTATAATTATTTCAGCTTCTAATTTTATTATAAAGTGTTTGAAAATATAAAGTAAAAAATTTGTAAGTTCTTGTTATGTCAAAGATTAAATCAATTATTTGTTCTAAAAAAAAAAAACAAATTGAAATAGTGGGTGGGTGTTCCTTTATTAATAATAAACAGTATCGGGATTATAATGCCCCTTCAGTGACCTCTTATGAAACAGCCGAACACATGGCAAATTCACAGGTCTCAAATTTTCTCCGAATAAAATAGAAATAGCTTGCGAATCTCTACAAAATATTATTTTAAATATTACTGTTGGCTTTACTAATGAGTTTAATTGTCAAAAAACTATTTTTCCATATTGAAATTTTTTTATAGCCAAAAATTTTTTTGTATTTTTTTATGTCAGATTCTTTTCAAAACTTGTACATAGCTATAAAATGTCGTTCTGAACAATTTTTCCGAATAAAATTTTTCGATATTTTTTTAAATAAGTGTGTTTTGAAACAGAATTGTTAATTTTTTTAAATTTCGTGCCAAACACGAAAAGACGAACGGGACTGACTGTACAACGTCTTTTGGGGTTTCTTCTGATGCAGAAGCGATTGCACGTATCGATATTTATCAAAATTTACTAATGAGTAATTTCCCATATGATGCGTACTTTCTGCCAGTCACTGTATATATATATATATATATATATATATATATATATATATATATATATATATATTTTCTTCAAATTCTCGGAATAAAGGTCTGATTCAGTCAATTCATATAATTTTCCTTAACGACGTTTCGACATGGTATTTGTCATCATCAGGTTAAAACACAAACAAACTCATACAGTATATAGAATACCATGTAAAGACTGTCAAAGTACCTATATAGGTCAAACAAAACAATATTTGCAGAAACGAGTACAAGCCCACAAATATTCAAAAACCGACATTTTATCAAAACCAAAAAGAAAATCAACATAAGTTTAACACAACAAGTTGAAATTTTGACCAAAGAAAGGAATCCAAGAGTAAGAACATTCCTTGAAATGATACATATTAAAAAAGACCCCAATAGCATTAACAATAGAAATGATATCAAAAACTTAAGCCAGATTTATAACAACCTCTTTTAACTTCGTTTAAAGTAATCATAATGAAAACTGATCTTTACATGCTGCCAAAAAAATACAGTCCGGCCCATATATTAGAACTCAATATAAACATTCCCATGTACCTACTTATGAAGAGGATAAACATGCATGAAAAATAAACAAACCATTCCCGATCACTTCGACGCAGGTCACACTCCCACAATAACCTTCGTTCAATGCGAACGCAAAACTCAAATAAAATAATTTGTAAGTGAATACTCATAAATGTTACAAATATTTATATTGAGTTAAATAACATGTTATATTTCGAACCATATGTTTTTCAAGAATTATTTTAGTGCATACATTTCAATATTGTGTTAAGTTAAATGTCTCAAACTCCATATTTTTAATTTTAGTGTTTTAACCTGATGATGACAAATACCATGTCGAAACGTCGTTAAGGAAAATTATATGAATTGACTGAATCAGACCTTTATTCCGAGAATTTGAAGATTAAAAATATATTTGTGATCATTTTTATGAAATTTGGTCAAGAAACTAAAGAAAAAAAATATATATATATATATACACAGGATATCGGGCCACCCCTGTAACTTCTGCATTCGTGAACGGATTTTTCTGAAATTTGGTACAGTTATATAAGCAACCATTTCGAATTTGATCACATTACAATTCAATATGGCGGACTTCCGGTTTTTCTGGAAATGCCAGTAACTTTGTTTTTTTAAATGGAACACCCTATATATTTTCACATATTCAAGTTCAACAGGTCAAAACAAGTCCAAACCCTGTGTCGAATGTAATTTATTTTGAACAATTGAATTTTTTTTTTTTTATTTTACCTCGTGGATGAACGAGACTTGGTCGAAGCTATTCGCAATGAGTCGCAAATAACAGAAAAACTTAATTTTTTCTGAAAAATTATTTTTGTGTCATTTATTAATGAATCAATTCAGTCACATCACATTTTGATCAAAAATTATTTTTTTTCAAATGAAACCCCTATGGGCCACCTACCTGTCTCTCTAGAACATTCATTAAGGAAAAAACTACATATCATTTATGTATTTTGGTGCAGTAACAAATTGTATACATTCAAAAATCTACAACTAGTTCATGAGTTTCCTTGCAGTTCGAATAATTTTTCAACTTAGAAGCTGTGGAAAACAACATTTCTGAATCTTGTCCACTAATTGTGTTTCGCTGTCATCTTTCATCTGAACTCCCAAAAATCGACCAACTTCCGAGAATTAGTTCAGTAGAACTGTAAAATCAAAATAATAGGTTCACAAGAAGTGAACAGGTTGATATGTTTACGGAGAATGTCTTTAAAACAGTGTCGCCGCTTGTCAGTTATACGCTGAACGATACCCACACAGAAAAGAACCCAACAATGGAGAAGATGATCGTAAGTGAGGAGGCAAAAATGAACGTTTTGCTTATGTTGATTTTGATCCAACTGCTTCGACGCGGGAAAATACCAATGCAATGTAAGTCGAGACAACGCTAGAATTAAAAAAAAACACCATTATCGTGCTTATAAGTATAACTTACACAATTAGTTGACAAGATTCAGAAATGTTGTTTTCCACAGCTTACTAAGTTGAAAAATTATTCGAACTGCAAGGAAACTCATGAACTAGTTGTAGATTTTTTAATTTATACAATTTGTTACTGCACCGAAATACAAAAATGATATGTAATTTTTTTCCTTAATGTATGTTTCAGAGAGACAGGTAGGTAGCCCATAGGAGTTACATTTGAAAAAAAAAAATTTTTGATCAAAATGTGATGTGACTGAATTGATTAACCAGTAAGTGACACAAAAATAATTTTTCAGAAAAAATCAAGTTTTTCTGTTATTTGCGACTCATTGTGGATAGCTTCGACCAAATCTCATTTATCCACGAGATAAAATTAAAAAAACAATTTTAATTTCAATAGTTTTAAAAAAATGACATTCAACAGGTTTGGACTTGTTTTGACCTGTTGAATTTGAATATGTAAAAATGTACAGGGTGATCCATTTGAAAAAACAAAGTTACTGGCATTTCCAGAAAAACCGAAAATCCGCGATATTGGATTGTAATGTGATCAAATCCGAAAAGGTTGCTTATATAACTACCAAATTTCAGAAAAATCCGATCCCGAATGCAGAAGTTACAGGGGTGGCCCGATATCCTGTGTCAACCGGTATATATAAAGGTATAAATAAATAAACTTTTCCCAAACTATGTATGTATTTTGAAAAAAATAAAGAATTGAAAATGTCCCTGGCCAGGGGCGAAACGTCTTCTCCTACGAACTACTGAAACATTGTGTTTTCAAAGATCCAAAACCCAAGAAATCCCTCCCAAAAGCATATATATATGCCTGAAATTTTCCAGAACAGCCGTAGCTTTTTCAATATTATTATTTGTGAACATATGGAATACATTTCAGTGAAAGTTTTCGTGCTCAATTCTTGAGTGTGTTGTCATTATATGAATTCCTGAAATGATAAACACACACTGCGACATCCATATATTTTTATATTGCTGAACAGATTGACATTTATTAACCATTTTTATTACAAAATATTTTGCTATTGGAAAATACAGTTATTTGTAGCTCAAGGGCAGACAATAATATATGCAGTGTGTTACATTTTCATGGATCACAAGTTGATAGAATGTAATCATGGTTGACAAAAGTAATACGAGAAGTTCTGCTGATGCATATGAACCAGTACATCATCTTGAACGATGTACATGAGCATAAATTCCTATTTTCAAGGATATTATTAATCAACAATAGAATAACATATATTGGGTGATAACAATATCACTAGCACTCAATTTTTGCCTCTTGTTTCCCAAGATATCAAAATGAACTTATGACATATTTCAGGAACGGCTCCAGGGCCGGGCAATCCGGGCAGGACTCCGCGACTGGCGGGACCCTGCACCCACGGCCTGGTTACTGAAAATGTACAGGAAAAATGAAAAATCTCTAAAAGCTGTGAGATACCAGCCAAAAAATCTTTGTGACGCTTTGTGAATTCTCCGTGAAAGTAACGCAGACTGTGGTTTCACAACAAATGAGTTGGTTGCGTCTCTTATAGTTTGGTGTGACATTCTTGTCAAATTACACACCATCAGTAAGATAAGGCGGAATGTAAATATGTATTTAGGTGTGGCAGTTGACTACTTAGGAACATTTGTCAAGTGGTTAGATGAATACCGTCTTGGTGGTTTCAATTCGGCATTGGTGAAAGCAGGAGAAATATCAGATGAAGACGTTCGAAATCAGCAGAAGACGGATGCTAAAGGAAAATGTTCTTGTATGAAAAAGAAGACAATTTCGAAATCAACTTTTTTTTGGTGGTAGTAGATGCAGTAAGAATGACAACAATTTCAGCTCCATGTATCACATTAGGGGTCTCCAAAACATGAATGATGAAGACCTGATGAATGATTGCCAAGACTCACAACTTTCATTGAGTAACGGAGATAAACATATTGACGCCGAGAAACTGTATGAGGAATTGAAAATGTCCCCCCTTGTCTACGGTGGAGATCATCGCGCTGTTCTTTCAGTTCTTAGGTATATTATCCAAAATAGCTTGATGAGATGTCTACCCAAACGTTTATAATGAGTTAAAAATAAAAGGTACAATTTCTGTAACAGTAGCGCCTGCAGAAAGGAGCTTCCCCAAGTTAAAGCTTATCAAGACTTATCTAAGATACTCTATGACACAGAATCGACTGTCATCTTTAGCTCTCCTCTCCGTAGAAAACGAGTTGGCAACCAGTCTTTATTCCAGTGATTTGATAGAAGACTTCAGCCAAAAAAAAGTAGTAGAGTAACATTTTAATGAAGTGCAGTAAAAGTAAAAAGTCACAAGAGACTTCTGTGACGGTGTTCTAATATTTTCCCGTGAAATATTGCAGTTAGATGTCTCCCATAACCATTTCAGTTCATTATAACTTAGAAAAAAAGGTCGCTCATGTAATGTTTTTACGAATTCCATTTTACTGGTAGTTTATATATACAGTGCGGCCCCTATTAACTTTTGAATGGTTTGACGTAGAACAATGGGACAGAAACCATTTTGGATGATATCACCGATACTTCTTTTTGAAATAAAAGACATTGTGATTGCTCAATAGATGGCGCGGAGGGGCACATCAACTTAAAAATTTCAAATAGCATGGGGGGTCAAGTGGCACATCGTTGAAAAGATAACTCAATTCTCTTTTCCACAATTTTTTTTTCTCAATTTTGTCAAAGCCGCACTGTATATATATATATATATATATATATATATATATATATATATATATATATATATATATATATTTATATATATATATATATATATATATTTAGTCATATGCGAATGTGATTTATAAATTTGAATTTGTGTAAAGAAAAAATATTTTTCTGTATTTTTTTCATTTTTATTTGTCTTGTTTGTCTAGTTTTTTTGTGAAAAATATAGCGCGAATTGACCGGAATTCGATCAGGAAAGTAGATCAAAATTTCTTAAGATAAATTGGTAAAACTATCGTCAAAATCTAAAATCCAAGTTGGCTTTAAAACGTTGCTGAAAAGAGTTCATTTTTCAAAACTTATCCTGGAAAGGGCTCCCGCAAAAGTAAATGGCACATGGCCCCACAAAGTCTAGTACCGCCACAATATTTAATAGACGTATAATGTCATATGATGTTTTCTTTTGTTTTCAATCAATTGTATATCATCATAAATGACATGTAAATAATAGATAAATATTTTAACAAGAAATTCAATAATTAAATGCATTAAAATCTTTGAAAATGGTTTCTTGTAATTTTTTTCATATGGCACTATCCTGGAGCATCCTCTCAGCAGAATACAAGAGTGCTGCGATCAATTGTAAAACATCAAAAATGACATGAAAATAATAGATACAGAAATTATTGAAAAAATTACCTATTTTATGTTCGCGGCAAGCTTTTGAATTTGCTACTCACAGAATAAGTCAAACACTTGAAAAAATTTGTTTTTCCTTTTTAGTGCATTAGTATGAAAGCTTGTCTTAAAAAAAATTTTTATTAAATTATTTTCAGTCATTCATGAAATCCATCATCTTATTGAATTCCGACAATAATTGGTAATCTTCGACCCCAAAAAAAACCACATACCAATTTTGAATGCAATCGGGCTAAAATCACAAAACTCTTCGCCATCATGAATTCGTGGATTTTGACAGAAAATCATGAACTCCGACCTCAAAAACCCCCACATACCATTTTTCATTGGAATCATGATATAACCACAAAACTCGCCATCTTGAATTTATAAATTTTCCCAAAAAATTCGTGATATTTGTCCCCGAAAATTTTGAATAGAATCGAACAATAATAAACAAAGTCGTCCGCCATATTGGAGCCGCCATTATGTTTGTCCTCTAGCAAAAATTTCATAATGCATTATCACCAGAATTATGACCACCTTCCAGATTTTACGTTAATCGGACAACTAGAAGGGGATCAAATTTAACTTGTAAGATTTGATCACAAACCCAAAGAGAAACATCGGGACAGGTAAAACAACAATAAATTCAATAATTTAATTCATAAACATCTTTAAAAATGGTTTCTTGAGATTTTTTCATACAGATCCATCCTGCAGCATCCCCTCAGCTGAATCAACTGGTACCTTCAAACCCAAAATCCATCAAGTATTCAACTCATATAAATTGTTTTAAATTGAGAAATTGTATGAACAATTTTACTTTGACAATTCAACTCATGTATGAAAAATCGCATATTCCACAGTGCAATTGTCAGTTTGACAGCGGCAAAAGTTAGCTGCAACTTTTACAGCGACAAATGCACAAGTGGTTTTTTCACTTATTCTTTTGTTTATCAATTATCGCGGTGTTGGTTGCCAAAATAAATAAAGTTTGCATTGATATGTTTCTAAATTTCTTATTCATCAAATTGTCCTGCCAAATTACACTCGATGTTTGTTTTGATATCGGGTAAATTTGTGTTGTTCAAATTCTAAACTGTTTCCTTTAGCAATTTGACTCGAAAAATTGTCAACCTAAAAACGCTCCACTTTCGGTGTCGCGTTTTTAATAGTAGACAGTTTTTCTCATCTGATTGCTAGGCAACAGTTTCTCATTAAACAACCCAAATTTACCCGATTAAATACAAACCTCTCGTGCAATTATAAGTGAAAATTACCATTAAGAACAGAAATTGTTTGTCACATAAGAATGTTTATCACGACAACATCTTGATCAACATTCAAATATCAGTTACATCAATATTAATGAGAAAGATTCTGATAGAAGGAACAATTACTGGGTTGCTTCTCAATTATGATATCGTGAAGTTTATTCTTTTCTCTAATGAGTAACGTTTCCCGAAAAACGTTTTTGGGCAGTGGGCGGAATACTCGATATCGGGCTCAATAAAATCGACATCTAATGGACCAGGATTACTTTCAGGAATGATGTGGAATTAATAGAGAGTTATTGCAACTTAAAAATAAGCGCTGCCTTTATTCGCAAAACCGCTAATAGAGTATTCTCTCACACGATTTGGAAGTATTGGAAGGCGCCTTTAGGTTTTGATTTATTTCGATAAATCCACTATTTCGTTATGAACCAAAGTGGCGATAGATCTATAACACATTATTTTGCTCTGTGGACTGTCATATGGAAGTTTCAGTATTTTTTTTTATTTCGACATCTACAGAGAAATGCAGTTTTTACGAGAACTTGAAAATTTCTTGTATAGATTCTTCAGTTTCTTGAAGTCCCCAACACATTGTGGCTCATACCGTACTTGTAAGTATCGTTTGAAGCTTATTTTCGTGGGGGAATACTTATTCTTGACCCTTTTTGGGGATTATAGCCTTCCACGATCTGAAAACAAAATTGAATGGATCAGGGAATCTATAAGGGTAGAAGGGCAAGATTCCCTGATCCATTCTATTTTGTTTTCAGATTGTGGAAGAATGGGTCAAGAATGAGTATTCCTCCACAAAGAATAAGCAAACAATACATTTTTGAAATTTAAATATTATGTATTAGAAAATAGTAAGGAATTTGTGGCATTGCAGACCAATTTATACAGAGTGCGCCTTTGAAAACGAAACAGCGGCTCTGTAGGTCGACAGAACCGAATTATATAAAAACGCTCGGACACATCAACTACATTTTCGAGGGGGACATCGTTCGCGATGAAATTCACCCGAAATACATTCCATCCCTCGGAGCTGTGACCACCACCCCTAAATTTTTAAATGGCAACAAGTTGGAAAATCACTTTATTTCTCTGATAAAGCAACCGTCGCAATAATTATTATTGTCAATGAACTGAATGTTCAAACCCATTTCCATGAAATAGTACAAGTTCTGTTCAAAACTAGACCTCACATTTCGTAGCATTTCCGGCGTTATTCGACGGCATTCTTCAATAATTCTCCTTCGTAAATCTCCCAGAGATTCGGGTTCGGTTGCAAAGATTTTGCTTTTCAAGTGACCCCACAGGAAAAAGTCGAGTGGGGTTAAATCTAGAGATCTGGCAGGCCACTCTATAGAGCCTCTTCTTCCAATCCAACTTCATTCTATCCAAAAACGCCCTAACAAGCTGTGCATAATGTGGAGGTGCCCCGTCTTGTTGAAATATCAAGCGGTATTCATGGTAACGATCGTCATTTTCAATGATGTCTACTAATTGTGGATTAACAAATTCATTCAATAATTTCAAATAAGTTTCTCCTGTCAGGTTACCGTCGAGAAATACTGGTCCAATCAAACGGTCCCCAAAAATACCGGCCCAGACATTGAGTTTTTGGGTAGTTTGTGTATGGACTTCGTGGAAAACATGTGGATTGGCATCCGACCAATAACGACAATCATGACGATTCACAGTCGAATTCAAAAAGAATGTAGACTCATCAGAAAAGCAGATGTTGAAAAGGAAATTATCATCAGCATTTATTCTCGTAGTCATAATTTCACAAAATTCATGTCGCCTATCAAAATAAGCTTCATTCAATTGGTGTACCAAATGTATTTTGTAGGGGTGGAATTTATGATATTTCAGGATTCGGCGGTTACTGGTTCTACTGATATTTGTAACACTAGCCAATTACCTTGTGCTCAATGTTGGGTCTGCATGAACTTTTCCTGAAAGTGCAACTTCAACAGCTTCATTTCTCAACAGAAATTCACGTTCTGGGTCTCGTTTCTTGTTGGCTACTGATCCAGTTTGACGAAATTTCTGCACTAATTCTAGAACGTATTTTTTAGCCAGTTTATCTGGATGCGTTTCATTGAACTAATTAGCTGTACGGTTACCACACTCATCATTCTTGAAAAAAAATGTTACTATTTCAACTTTTTCCGCGATCGTATACACCATTATTGCGGAAAGATATTCAGCAGCTTTAGTCAAGTAATTCACTCTAATGTCGTTCAATCAAAGATCAGTTTGACACTGATAGACGTCCACAATTGCGATTTGGCGAAAAAAATTATCTCATACATGTTTTTGTTGTACTCGCATTTGAGTCGAATTCGAGAAAACGTCTTTTCATCGATTCTTAAGAGCCCTAAAATTTGTTCAATCAAGTAAATGAGGATGAAATAAAAATTTGAGACGGAATTGCATGTTAGTTGTTGTCAAGCAGTTAAATCATTTGATTCCTTGACAATGATAATTATCTTTGATTAATTGTTAGATGTTATTTTTATTGATTGATTGATTTCCCAACTTCAAGTTCCTATATCTCAAAAACGAATCGATAGAATTAATTTATTTTTGTTGTTTGATATTGAGAAGGAAAATACCTTCCAAATGAAGTATTACTTGCCATTTAAAAATTTAGGGGTGGTGGTCACAGCTCCGAGGGATGAAATGTATGTCGGGTGAATTTCATCGCGAACGATGTCCACCTCGAAAATGTAGTTGACGTGTCCGAGTGTTTTTATATAATTCGGTTCTGCCGACCTACAGAGCCGATGTTTCGTTTTCAATGGCCCTCTCTGTATATTCAGATACATTGAAAATTATCACAATTATGTATTAGATGGAACAACTTGTACGATTCAAAATATTATCTGGGTGTGCTTCGATAGTAGTTATAACCACCCTACATAGATAGATGAACCGTTACAAGAAATTTTCTCATTAGTAAACTGCTCCCAGAAATATCGATTATTCTGTGAACTAAAGCTTTTTTTTTTCATCACAAAAATCATTTTGTTATTGCTATAAATTGTAACGTTCAGGTCTTCCGTTCCAACTGAATTCTGATAAATGGAGATTTTGTCACACAAATAAAATATAATTTTTCGAATTATTCAATATTTGTTTTCCCAAGCGTGCAAAAAGTGATGAGGTGAGAACGCGTTCGAAATATTTTTAAAATATTTAGCCGATTAGTGGAATAGCAGAAGTGATTGATCGATACCTGGGTGCAACGAACATTTTGTGGATGCTGGAAATAGTATCGAAATATACAGAAATACCTGGAAAATGCTAATATTAGAATAACTTTCTGGTAATTGATCAGACTACGATATTCCGTATATCGATGATGACTCTGACGGATGGATTCAAAATAATCAGAAAGTTATAATGATGGTTAAAAAGAAACATACATGTAATATACAGATTGTTTACAGGTACTTTGAAAATGTTCAGGAGGTGATTTTATTGGCTTTGTGCGAAGTACATGGTGGAGGCAGTCAAATCGATCGCAGTGCTTGCTATGGCAGAAATGTGAAACATATCGGGACTGTCAAATTTATTTTGATAATTCCACGTCAAGTTCGGTGTCTTATTTTTCCGCTGTTTATGAGCTCAAAAAAAAAATGGGTCACAATACTTTTGTGTACTGCACAAATAATAGAAAAAATAGTTTGTGTAAATTTTACAATTTTTCAAAATCGGCCTGGAAATTTGAGCAAAGGATAGCTGCTGTAAAAAGGGAAGAGTGACACAATTACGATTTCACTAGATATGATATATGATTATACAGTGACCGGCAGAAAGTACGCATCATATGGGAAATTATTTTATTAATAAATTTTCATAACTATCGATATGTGCAATCGCTTCTGCATCAGAAGAAAGCCCAGAAGACGTTATACAGTGCCGTTTGTTTTTTCGTGTTTGGCGGAAAATTAAAAAAAAAAAAATTATGTCTCAAAACACACTTATTCGAAAAATTGTCGAAAAATGTTATTCAGAAAAGTTGTTTAGAATGACATTCTATAGCTATGTACATGTTCTGAAAAAAATCTGAATTGAAGAAATGAAAATAAATTTTTTTCTATAAAAAAATCAATTTGGAAAAAAAAATCAGACAAAGAAACTCATTAGTAAACCAACAGTGATATTTCGAATAATATTTTCTAAAGATTCGCAAGCTATATCTCCAGGACATTATAATCCCGATACTATTTATCATTAATAGACGACCATGTATCTACACAATTTTAAATTGAATTTTTTATTAGAACACAAAATTGATTTAATTTTTGACATAACAAGAACTTACAAATTTTTATCTTTTTATTTTCAAACAATTCAAAATAAAATAAATAAACCAAACACTCTCATACATACTCGAAACTTTGTAATTGTCAATTACTCGACATGTCTACCCTGACGTTCAATACATGTAGTTGTTCGGGATTTCATTTCTCTGGACACATTTCGCAGCATTTGTAGTGTAATGTTATTAATACATTGTCGTATTACTTCTTCTGAATGGTCGATATTATGAAAAGGCCGATGTTTATAAAACTTGCTTTTATAAAAATAAATCCAAGGGCGTCAAATCTGACAGTACCGTTTGATGTAAAAGTCGCCTCATCAGTAAATAAAACTTTTGTAGGGAAATTTTGGCATTCTTCAATCATGCCTTGGAACCAAAATGAAAAATCTAAGCGGGCATCGAAATCTCTATCGAGTAATGTGAGGATGAATTCTTCAAAATCTTTCTAATGGATTTTTCAGATATACAAGGTACATCAAAGGTACCTTCTTCATTAGTGATGGGCTTACTATATGGAATTTTGTAACGATTTTTACACTGCCTGTAGCTTTACATTTGTTTGGAATACGTAACACAGTAGATCCATGGATATTCATTTTTGGATATCTAGCATCGAATATATCTGCTGCTCCTCTGAAACTATGGAAACTCTCGCCACATATTAGGATGAACTCAATTTTTTCTAGCAAACTCAGCTTTTCTTGGGGCATCTCTAATTTTTGTTACCGCACAACAAAATGTAAAATCACTTTTACAATGGAAAAAACTATACAAGAAAGACGATAAAAATACCTGGATAAATAATAACACTACTAAATCGTTTGACAACTCTTGATATATATATATATATATATATCGTTTGACAACTCTTGATATATTAGCATTATTATTCAATTGTTCCATGGCCTCTTCGATCATGATGAAATCTGCGATGTACGCAACAATGATAATATTGTAGGTATGTATAATTCCAACAATCTGCCTAAAATCAATAGATTTTTTGTTCAAATGATTTTTTTTAACTAAAATTGTGTAGATACATTGGCATTTATTAATAATAAACAGTATCGGGATTATAATGTCCTGGAGATATTTCAGTGACCTCTTATGGAGCAGCTGAACATAATATAGAAATATCTTGCAAATCTTTACAAAACATCATTTAAAATATTGCTGTTGGCTTTATTAATGAGTTTCTCCGTCAGAAATTGAATTTTCCAAATTTATTTTTTTATGGCAAAAAAATTATTTTTATTTTTTTAACTCAGATTTTCTTCAAAACATGTACATGGCTATGAAATGTTATTCTGAACAACTTTTCTGATTAGCATTTTTCAATATTTTTCAAATAAGTGTGTTTTAAGACATACTTTTTCAATTTTTTTAATTTCCCGCAAAACACGGATAGACGAACGGCACTGTACAACGTCTTCTGGGGTTTCTTCTGATGCAGAAGCGATTGAACGTATCGATATTTGTCAAAATTTATTAATAAAAAAAATGTCCCAAATGATGCGTACTTTCTGCAGGTCACTGTATGTAATGATAACTAGCGCAGCGCGAAATTCAAATTTCACAGACTAGGAAACTTCGATCATCAATATACGTTGCTCATTATATTGCAAATTAGTGCATGGATTTGGTTTATGGTATTGTTGATATTTGATGCAAAAATATGTTGCTTCAGGCATTTTGCGTTAGGGAAATTGGATTGGAGCTTTATAATGGTATATTATTGATTGCTTGTTTCGGTTTTCAGTATTCATTGATATTTGACATTTGGAAAATATGAACTTGATTGGACAATTTTTGGGTGACTAGAGGAAATTGGTGTATTTTTTCAGAAACTAATTCTTAATAAATGCAAGTAAATAGTCGCGGGGAAAATTAATGAATAAGGTAAATTCAGGTTACTTACATTTGAATATGTGTTGTGGGGTGTTAATGTTATTGAAGTTTGCCTAATAATATGAGCTCGTATTGGATATCTTTGGCCGTTAATTCTCAGTTCCTCAACATTTCTCACATTTTAACTCATGAATATTATAAATTGCATTAAAATAACGATGATGTTACACAGTTCTTCAAGTTTTTCCTTGATTTTGATAGAAATGATCAAAACATGGCTTATTATCTAACTGTGGAATCATTCACGGGTCCCGAAATGTTGCGGCGCCACTGTCGTGCACACAGTGAATAGCCAATTTTAAGTTTGAAAGTTTGGGGATGTTTCGCAAATGCTTCTTGAACTGAAAGAAGCTACAACACCCTAGAGATGGCACCTAGACGTACATTTTCATATCTCAGCCAGCAAATTTTTCACAAGTTCAACTAATAAATGAAGCTCATTTTTTCAAGCTATTACTCCGAAACAGTTATAAAAGAGAAGCTCAAAGAAACACTAATTCTTTATTATTCAGTCTAGAATTGATATGTATTGATGTTGGAAGGGGAAATATTATCAAATAAATATTGAAAAGAAAGATTTTCCTGGAAAATGGAAAATCTTCCATAAAAATTACGATGGATGATATTAGAGGAACAAAAGAATATCAAGGAATTACCTAGATTATTTGGAATGATTAATTATTCAAGAAAGTTCATATCCATGTTATCAAATATAACTGCTGCTTGAGGTTTGTTGTTAAAAAAAGATACAATGTGGCTGTGGACCGATAAATATAGAAAATCGTATTGATTCACCACCAATTCTTTCGAATATCACTGAGTCTCAAATTCATCGTAGATCACGCGCGATTATCTTAAAAATACTTTCTTACACAACTCTGTGCAATTTTTTCCCAAAGTTCTGAAATGGCAAACAAGTCTATCTATAAATTTTCAACTCTATAAAACGTCGGGAAAACAGGGCAATAGAATATTATCAATTAAGAAGATTTTCGCGGATTACACAAAATTCCAAACTGTGTGCCAATTTTTTCTCCAAATTCTAGAATGGCAAACAAGTCTACCTATAAATTTGCAACCCTATACACCGTCGGGAAAGCAGTGCAATAAAATATTGTCAATTGAGTCGATTTTTTGAGTGACACTCTTTTGGCATGTTCCGTACACTCTTGTTGAGTTTATACCCATGAAGTCAAGTCTAGAACACTGAATTGTGATTGAAGTTTCTCAAATTGAGTAATTCAGCACTTACCTATAATCTGAAAGACTTAAATCAAGTCTTAATAAATTTTTTTGCAAATCTTGACCTTTTTTGAGTAAAACAATAGAGTTTACATCAGAGAATACTGTACTTCCAATTCTTTTACATTTCACGAGATTTATTCCATAATTCTCTGAAAAACAGATAATAGGCAAAATCACGAACTCACAAATTTGCTTCATATGGGCTTGAAGTTGAAATATAGTGATGAAATAATATGTATGCATAGTTTTTCCTAGAGGAATATTCTATTGCCTAGCTTTCCTGACATTTTATAGGGTTGCAAATTCATACGTAGACTTGTTTGCCATAGCAGAACTTAAAGAAAAAAAGGCACAAAGTTTGGAATTATGTGGCATTTGTTAAAATTGCTTCTAACAATAATGTTCATTTGCGCCATCTTCCGGGATACTGAAAAAGGTGCAAACTCAATTGGCGACTTAAAATTATGCCACCAAAGTTTGCAAAGCACGAAAACATTGTTTGCAATTTCGTGACCCCTAAAACTTTGCCCCTGACACTGTTTTTAGCTTTATCCTTGATTTTTGGATGTTCCGTACTCATGAAAATTTTGCAAATTTAAAGCATTTCAGGAGTGACTTTTCCAATTTCAATTTCGCAATTTTGTAACCAGAATTAGCGCCAATTACAACGTAATCAAGGACTATTCGTATTTCCGGTTGAAAATTGCGTATGCAAATTTTACAAGGGATGTAGAAAGAAGTTGGGGAATATACCTGAAATTTGCACAATGTTTGCAATTTTGTCCAAGGAGATATTGCTAATTAACGTTTTATGCGAATTTGAGTAATTTCCGGTCACCGGAAGAGTGTGCAAATTTTTATATTTAGTCTTCACTGGATGCCTCAACAAACGGCAGTGCTAAAGAAATGTTTGTAATTAATGTGAATTGACGGTCTGTTTTGACTGGCCTATTTGTCCCGACAATGCAGCAACGCTTTTTGTATGTCAAGTCAATTGGCCCTGTCGATATCGTTTACTTTTGGTGTGAACCAAAAAAAATGTGTGTATTACATACAAATATTTTCAATAATTGTGGTTTGTCAAGTGCTTCAAAGTATGCTGACGCCATCCACTAGTTCCTACGGCCACTTTGGACATAACGAGGTTCGTTTATTTTCATTGGTTTAAAATTGACGTTATTGGAGAGGCACAGTTTGATTACGTATCGCCGGTTTAAAATGATTTTCAGACTCTCATTATACATTAATGACCAACTGTAATGAAATACGAGCCAATTAAATATCATTTGAAATCTCTGACAGCGTCTGGATAATGAACTACCATGAATCCAATTCTGATTTACGTTTCAAGTTGGAACACAAACATGTTGGAACGCAAATTTTAATATTGATTCTACTACTACTGAATATGAAAGTGAATATCCAAACGAACCAAAACCAAAGAGGTTGTCATAATTTTATTATCTGCGGTGTTTTGAAAACTATGGGTTTCGTTCGCGAAAGCGTTCGTTCAATATATTCCAGGATAGGGGAGTGTTATGATGGGACACGAAATAGCTATTATATAAAAGTTGCGAAGTGTTTTAGGCATGCGACGTGATTTTTTTTGTGGAAATATATCAGAGTGTTAGTTTATATGCGACGTCCAAGAAATGTAGATGGTTTGGAAAGTTGGATGAAATAATGATGAAATACGTGCATTCTTCTTGAGAGGAGACAATTTGAACAACCACTCGAATAATTCATGTTATCAATTTCTTTCTTTCGTTATTAGCCTAGTTAACAAGTGCTTTTTAGGTGAAAATTTTTTCGCATTCTCCGAAAATTATGATTGAGGTGTCATTCGATTCGGAATGGTATGTAGATATTTTTTGAGAAAATGCTCAGGCCGCTCGCAAAAATTGCAATAGTTATAAGCAATTAAGTGAAAAAAAAGGGGGGGGGGAATTTGGTTTTTCGCCAATATCTCAGAAACAATTCGAGATAATTCAAATTTGAAAAAAGATGCGAAAAGAGGAGGACATTTCCAAAGAAAAAGTTGCAAAGTAGCACGAACATTAACATTGCAAGTGCGATAATTGTTAAACTATTAATCTGATAATGTTTTCCTTTCGTGGAGCTATTTTGCAGAGGTCTAAAAATAGATTTCCGTTACAATTGAAAAACTGTTAATATTCGTATTGTTATTAACAATTTACTGAGGTGAAAAATTATGAAGCTTCATTCAACATTAAAAAAATTTTTTTTTATATTTAAAAAATTTTAAAAAATTTTTATATAATTTTAAAAAAATTTTTTATAACATAATCTTTGATAATACTTATGATTTTTCAAAAAAAAACTGTTTCTTAAAAAAAGAATCTTATTGCTTGAAAACGCATTTGTTAATTTTATTATAACTTTTCAACTAATGAAGATACAAGGAAAAAATTTAAGACTTATTTATTCTTTATTGATTAAACAACAAATTAAGCCAAAACTGTTTTCTACTTTTATGTTAATATAACTATGACCATACAACTTATGTAACTTTTTTAACGTATATTATCAACAATTCAGCTTATAAATTTTATTTTGCTGGTAATTTTTTTAATTATGAATAAAAATAAGTTTGAAAAAAAAATTTTTCCAAGTTTATTAGCCTAAGTATCTTAGTAACTACAAATTAATTAGAAATGTTATTTAATTCAAGTAAGTTTATTTATAAAATATTGTAGATTTTTTTTTCTGAGAGATGATTTTTATAAACAAATGGTATGAATTAAATAAATAATTGAGTGAGAGCTTCAAATTTGGGCTTAATTTATTGTTTGATCAATAAATAAGTCTCCTTGTATCTCCATTAGTTAAAAAGTTATAATAAAATTAAACATAAAAAACCAGGTCAGAGTGATTAAATGAAAGAGAACAGAAAATTTAAAGTTCAATAAAAAAAAAGGAAATATTTTTTTTCTAAAAATAATACATGGTTGTTTTTGTTTTTTTTGAGTGGAAAAAGAAAAAAAATACAAAAAGATATTTAATTTGTTTATAACAAATTGTTTATTAAATAAACAATGAAAATTTAAATAATAAACGTTTTTTTTAATATTGAAGACTTAGATAAATAATGATTTAAAAAAATGGTTCCTTAATTTTCATAACAAGTGGTAAAAAAAATGTTATTTAACAAATGCGTTTTTTAGCAATAAAGTTTTTTTTTTAGGAAACGTTTTTTTTTTAAATCATAATTGTCATCAAAGATTATGTTGTAAAAAAATTTTTTTGAATTATCTCATAAACAACGCATTTGTTTATAACCATTTTTTAAACAATAGGAGATAAAAATGATAAAGAATCATTTTTGAGTAGCTTTTGATCATAAAAAAACGGATCAATAATGATATTATGAAAAAAAAGTTTTTTCCAATGTTTAATGGAGCTTTATAATTTTTCACCTTAGTAAATTGTTAATAACAAAACGAAAATTAACAATTTTTCAATTTCCCCATGGTGAATCTTTTCTTAGACCTTTGAAAATAGCTCCACGTAAGGAAAACATTATCAGATTAATAGTTTAACAATTATCGCACTTGCAATGTTAATGTTCGTGCTACAAAAAATTGTTAATTAACTAATAGATAACTTATTGAAAAATCGCGATAAAAATTTTTGGATCACAGACTATTGTTCATTGATCTATCTCGCAAGCGCCTGAATTTTTTCAATTCTTAATTTTCATATTTAATAAGTTTAAATAATATTTATTCATTAAAGGTGCGAAGGGGACGTGGCTTGCGCAAGCCGGAGTACCCGTTTTCGGGCGTATTTTCAACCATCTGGGAAAATTATAAATATTGGTCCTTCAGTTCCGGGAGTCGTAATTTTTTTCCAGGAAATTTTCTCCTCTTTTCGCATATTTTTTCAAATTAGAATTATCTCGAATTGTTTCTGAGATATTGGCGAAAAACCAGACCCCCCCCCTTTTTTTTTCACTTAATTGTTTATAACTATTGCAATTTTTGCGAGCGGCCTTAGCCTCAATCATAATTTTCGGAGAATGCGAAAAAATTTTGACCTAAAAAGCACTTGTTAACTAGACTATATTATTATCTAGATTGAATTGGTTCAAACTGAAATATTTGTTTACATTTTTAATTACTGCAATTATATTATATGACATTGAGCAGGATATGGAGTCGGGATTTGTAGTGCTGAAAATATTGGTCTTGGTCAGAACGTATATTCCGAACTTCCTCGAATATTTCTAATTCTTCTTCATATCATGAACTGTCACCCGCGAATATCCATCTATCCGAAACACTTTTTCTAGAATATCCCAACAGAAATCAAACCATGTCATCACATAGAAATCAGAAAGACAAAAAATTAAACTGCATTTTCCATTACAAATCAAGACCTTATCTACGATCATCCACAATCGTCCGGTCTTTTTTGAAGGTGGAAAATCCTTTATGGACACGTTTGGGAAGTGTAGGAGTCCCCGAGCCTTGAAGTCTGCTCCTACACCTCAAATTCACCCACTAAAATCTCCAGCCCTCAGGCTCGTCTAGCAACCAATGACACTTGGGCTTTCTGGCTCATTGTATCTTACCTGATAAGAATACAGGTCCGAGAGATCCTAGTTGAGCTGCTACACAAAAGCTCTCCACTTGTCCCTTCCAGAATATTGGATTTATCCATGGTTCCTGAGTAAGGCTACTTCGAAGTTCCTCATAGCAACTGCAAGTACTGCCGTGGTTACCTTGCAGAGCTAGAGGTTCGTCTGGATGACCCTCATCATTTGTTCTTTATTTTGAAGAGTTCTAACAGACCCCCGTTTATCGTTATGAGGCTCGCTTTTAACAATTCATACAATTCAATTTTCAATTCAATTTATTCATTCATTCATCAATAATATTTACATAGTAAAGATCTTTATAATACATATTTCAGTTAATAGTTAAAGTCAATTTAGGTTGATCCAGTTGCGGTTACACCAACTAGCCCAAGGATTAAGTATTAGTATCAAAAGATCACTCTTTACAAATCAAATGGGAGTGTATCAAATAGAGAATATACATGGATGGTTTTGGAAAAAAAAGACTGAAAGAAAAAGAGAAAGACTGGATGGAGAAGGGCTACAAATATATATAAGTATAATTTTTGGTTGTTGTCTGGTTTAGTCGCGATTATCTTTGCAGAAAAAATCTAGTTCCTAGCGGATTTTGTCGGATGTGTAACTTCATGAGTTTCTTGAAGATTCTCAAATCATTTCACTCTTTTAATTCGGTCGGTAAGCTATTGAATATTTTAAGGCCAAAGTAAAATATGCTTCTTTGCATATGAGTTTTATTAAATCTTGGGATGTACACAGTATGATCAGTGGTATGTCTTGTGTTTCTGGATTGAATAAGAATTCTGTTTTTTTTTGTTGAATATCCAGATTTGGATCTGCAAAATGTAAATTTTCCGGATATTTAGGATTTGTGATTCTTGGTATAGCTGTTCAGTGGAGTATAATCTACCTTTTTTTAATAGAATTTTTAGAATTATATTTTGTGTTGATTGGAGACTGTGCATGACATTGTTGAAGACTCCATGCTGTTATGCAGTATCTGAAAACGGACTCAATTAATGAGTTATACACTATGAGTATTACTTTTTTAGTTAGGATGTCCTTAGGTGTATAGGTTTGTGTCTGAGTTTTCTTGCTCTATTGGTAACATAGTTTACATGTTCGTCCCACTTCATATGTTGATCTATCATTACCCCTAAATATTTAATTCTGCTGGTTTTCTCTATTATGGGACATGTGCATTTACCATAGCCTTCGCAGTCATTTTTATGTATATTGAATTTTTTTCCTGGTGGTTGATCTTTTTGGTCGATAGAGAAGGTTATACATTTCGTTTTAGAGATATTTAAGCTTAGAAGGTTTCGATTTAGTCATTTATGAAGCGTGGCAGTATTATGTTCAGTGATTTGGTATAGTTCTGACCAGCAGCTATGGGAGAAAACAATGGCAGTATCGTCTGCGTAAGAAATTATACGACCGTGGAAGTGTTCAATCTGACTCATGTCATTTATGTAAATTAAAAATAGGAGTGGACCCAGGATTGTACCTTGCGGTACACCCACGGTGACCACCGCAGACTCGCTTAGGGCATTCTGGATTTTGACTCTTTGTGTCCTATTTTCAATGTAGTTATGGGGTACCTCGAGTGCTGGGCCTCTTATACCATTGTCATATAGTTTGTCAATTAGAATTTTATGTGATAGTGTATCAAATGCCATGGCTAAGTCAAGAAAAACAGCCAGGCACTTTTTTGAGTTATCTAAATTTTGAACAATCTGCTCCGACAGGTTTAAGACAGCATTTTCGTACTTAAGTTTTTTTGGAAACCGAACTGGTTTTCTGTTAAGACTTTGTTCATATTGAAATATTTATTTATTTTTTCTTTCAAACAGTTTTCAAAATATTTAGCGAGATTATTTATTATAGATAACGGTCGGTAGTTTGAGAGTAAATTTTGTTTCCCTGATTTATAGATTGAGGTGATTATGGATTCCTTCCATTGTTTAGGGAGTTTTCCCTTTGTAAATACTAGATTTATGAGATGTAATAATGGGGTAAAGACTTCAGTGTGCAATGTTTTATCAATTTGGATGTTATACCGTCTGGTCCAGGGGAGCAGTTGTTTTTCAATTGAGAAATAGCTAATGTGATGTCATTTCTTGATACGGGACTTAGGTAAATAGAGCATATTTGTGCGGTTTTATTGATTTCATTGTCTTGTAAGTAGTTGTGTTCAATTTGTTCGGCCATTGTTTCTCCTATTTTCACAAAGTATTCGTTGAAGATATTTTCTTTATTTTGGTTACTAGCTACCTCCATTCCATTTTGATCAATTATACAAGTGGTACTGAGTTACATATACATAACTTGGTTGGCCCTTGTGAGTTCATTTAGAAGATACCTGGCGACACACATTTCCCCAAAGGAATCGCTAGACTTGAAACTTTCAGAATTCATTCGAAACATGCCACTCATAACTCTGTATGCTTCGAGAGAAATGTAGGTGGTTATCAGAGCGTATATCTGGATCCGTGTAATATCTCATATGGTGTACTTACCTCCAGTCAATCCTCTCCAAATAGACTGGGGTCGATAATTTTTTAAACCAAAAAAAATAATAGTAGGATGAAACCCATTGAAAGAGGAGAAGGATATAATAAAAATGAAAGGAAAAATAATTTACGGGCGATCTGAGGTCGGGAAGTGGAAGGGGGTGAGTTTTTATGGGTAAAAAACTCGATTTTCGGCAAAACTAAGAGTCTTATGTAAAAAAGTTTAATGGCAAAGTTATAGGTAATGAAAAGATCTACAACTTTTGTATCGACACTTTTTTCACATAACCCCAAAATTCATGTGAAAAATTCAAATAACCAATTTTTGTTACAAAAAAAAAATCCCACGAAATTTGATTTAAACTCACCTTTTTATGTCCCGAACATACTGTAATTTTTTTTATTTAAAATATCTATTTTTCGCCTTATTTTGACTTAATATCGAAAAAGCACCCTAATTTTCAATCGAAAATTCTCCCGTCAAAATATCAGCTTTTTAAAAAAAGTCGGTGGCCTTTTTGTTCGTTGAAATATCTACTTTCTGATGGTGTAAAGAAATATACATTACTATGGTAAATGTTCCCAGAAAAAGCAAAAAAATATCAGACCCTCCTAGCCCCTTCCACGCTTCTCTATGAAATACCTTTTGATGGGCTAAAATTTTCCATAGATCACTCAGGTATATAAGTTATCTTAAGAAAGCAATGAATAGGCATCTACGCATATAATTTAAAGAAGATTCTACAACTTTCTCAGAATATTGTAGATGTCTTATTAAATATTAACTTTATTAACTTATTTGGTTGTTAATTATAGTAGTATATTTCGATTTGCAATTTTTTTGTTTATCAATGTAATATAAAAACTTACGTTTCTCGAGTAATTGAAGTGTGTATTTCAATAAATAGCTCAAAATTGTACATGATGATTAAAAAAAAATTAGGATTAGAGTTTTTTTCGTTTCTTTGCATTTTCTGAGAACATTCACCATAGTAATGTACTTTTTTTATACCATCAGAAAGTAGAGATTTCAACGAACAAAAAGCCCACCAAATTTTTTCAAAAAGCTGATTTTTTTAAGGGAGAATTTTCGATTGAAAATTAGGGTGCTTTCTCGATATTAAGTCAAAATAAGGTGAAAAAATTAATATTTAAAATGAAAAAAATGACAGTGTGTTTGGGACATGAAAAGGTAAATTTTCACCAAATTTCGTGAAAAATTTTTTTTTTGTAAAAGATAAAAATAAAAAACCAAAAACTTGGTTATTTGAATTTTTCACATAAATTTTGAGGTTATGTGGAAAAAGTATCGAGACAAAAGTTCTAGATCTTTCTATTACCTACAACTTTGCTATCATACTTTTTCCTTGTAGTTTTGCCGGAAATAGAGATAAACCCTTAAAAACTCACCCCCTTCCACTTCTCGACCTCAGATCGCCCGTAAATTATTTTTCCTTTCATTTTTGTTATATTCTCTTGCTTCTCCAATGGGTTCCATCCAACTATTATTTTTTTTCCTTTTTTACCATTTTCAAAGGCTTCAGCCCTGGTCTAAAAGGGTCAGGTCGTCTCTCGGCGTCTCGGGATGCTTGGAATCTTAGGTTTACCCTTTCAGCGTTCACTTCTAACCAATAGTCGTCAGTAACTCCGGTTAACACTCCCCAATTCCCCAAGTATTTCTCAAGAAAACGCACTGATTCTATCGATGGCTTTTATTGGATAAAATAATGATATTTTCGTACAATAAAGTATAAAGCGTTGAAACGAAAAGTGACTAGACAAATTGAGTTGAAGAAATTCAATGATCAAACAACAAAAGATAAATGACTTGGAAATACAGTTCTAGAACAAATCACCTATGTTATACATAATAATAATAATAATATAAATAATAATATTTATTTTCCATTAGACACACAAATGTATTGGAATCGTTAAAGTACATACAAATCCACGCCAGCACATTCCATAGTGTAAATAACACCGTTGATGATAAAACAACAGCAACAAAATACAACACAGATACATTTACATATTACGAATCATAAAATTCTTGTAAATTATAAAAACAACCCAATCAATAATTCTTCAGCAAGTTACTGAACCTAACCTAACCTCAAACCACGTGAAGGTAAGGGGCATCGTCCGGTCTCAGTACACAATGTTTCTGACACACCACCACTCGATGGAACGATACATAACCCACTCTTCAAAGATGCAACGAACTTTTTTCGTTCCATGCTTTTAAATTGAAAAGTAATTATTCAAATCATTTTACTCAATTTGCAACATTTCTCCATCGACCTATGAAATATTTACGGTGAGTCCTCAATAAGCCAGAAAAAATAATAGATGTATGCCTACCAAAACCTTGCTGATTGTTTGGTTGCTGCTGGATTACTAGTTTGATAACTTCCAACCTTATAGTGTCGATGTGCTCGGTGGCTGTTTTTTCTATCCATAAAAACAAGTTCGATTTTGGTCTCACGAATCCGAGGAAAAAACGCGACCCTCGGAAATACTATCAAAGGTTCTACTTTCGCTCTCATTGTTTTTATAGCTTATTTTGATTGCAAAAGTGTAGCTTAGTGTTATATCATTGCTACATTTCGCTGCAAGCGACAGAAGTCATTTTCACAATGTTGCCAGCTTTACCTGGAATGGGTTTCCTTAGTCGATATTGTGACATAATTAATACACTAGCCAATCAGAAAAAAGACTGCTCTCAAATCCGAGGCTTGAAGCGCGTGATTGAATCTTAAGAAGATCACCTGGCAACGCTGCTCATTTGTCAAGAAGTCATTGGCCGCCGAATTGTTTAGTTTACGTGCGAATTGATTTGGCGTGTTTGAATGGCTTTGAAATGATTTTTTGATAATTATGATGGGTCGTTTGTGGTCCTGACTTCATCCTTAGTCCTTACTTATTCTACCAGCTTGTATATAACGAGGTTCGTTCGTTTTCAATAGAGTTTTTATGAATTTGAATATGTATGGCCAGTGGCCTAAAGCGAATGTTAATAAGGATTCTTATACTTTTTTTGTACATTTCTCAAAGAATCAAAATTTCTCGTAATTTTTTTTTTTCGTTTTTGTTTTCGAATTTTCAACTACCCTAATTTGAGAGATAAGTGCCATGTGAAGTGGAATGAATAGAAAAATCGAATTTAAACGGTTTCTCTTCACATAAAGGATTCAATATAAAATTGAACCAGAGGAAGGTAGATCTCAGGTGAAAAACAACTACTTTCCTGGCAAATACCACGCAGAACGTTGAATGATATTCACCTAAAAATCCATGCATACTTCCATATAATATCAATGGACATTGAATGCAAATGTTTCTTTCTGATAAGCACGATTATGTTTAATTTATGTCGTGTTCACCTAACAATCCGCATACCGGTTTCAGGCTTCTTGGCCCTCATCATTACGGAGTAGTCAACCAGCCAAAGGTCCAAAGAACTCTGGCTGAAGTGAGACACAACGTAAACAAACCATCATCGATCTTGTAACACCTATAGGTACGCCGGAAAAGATAAACTTTAACTGGCGGTACCTAGTGACAGAAAGAAACACTCCAAAAATCTCCCACCTCGATAGGTTTCTAAATAAAAGATTCCTTCTCAGTAGGAGTGGCAAGCCCGTCTAGCATGTAGTGAGAGATAAGTGCCATGTGAAGTGGAATGAATAGAAAAATCGAATTTAAACGGTTTTCTTCACATAAAGGATTCAATATAAAATTGAACCAGAGGAAGGTAGATCTCAGGTGAAAAACAACTACTTTCCTGGCAAATACCACGCAGAACGTTGAATGATATTCACCTAAAAATACATGCATACTTCCATATAATATCAATGGACATTGAATGCAAATGTTTCTTTCTGATAAGCTCAATTATGTTTAATTTATGTCGTGTTCACCTAACAATCCTCATACCGGTTTCAGGCTTCTTGGCCCTCATCAGTACGGAGTAGTCAAGGTGAATATCATTCAACGTTCTGCGTGGTATTTGCCAGGAAAGTAGTTGTTTTTCACCTGAGATCTACCTTCCTCTGGTTCAATTTTATATTGAATCCTTTATGTGAAGAAAACCGTTTAAATTCGATTTTTCTACCCTAATTTGTTATCAAATGCATTGTACAGCCGTCACTCACGGGAGTGCACCAAGTTAGTTTACATCCTGTATACCAAATATATTAGTATCCTAAAAATTATGAAAGTAGCCTCGACAATAGAGGAAAATGGTATTGAATCAGTGGGGTGCAGAGATATCAAGATTCCAGTCCACATCCACTCCAGACCATTCTAAGGTTCAAGGATCTCCATGAAAGTGCGTCGAATTTATGATCACGCCAGAGAAAACTGAATTATGGAAGTGGGATTACGGCCGCAGATGTTAGTCTTTCCACCAATTGTGTTTTATGACTGTTTGAAAGATTTATAGGTTTTCGACGTGATGACTTGTTTCGCAATAATGCATTATTATGCCAGGGGAGGAATGGAAGGAAGATAGTGGGAGGGCTTCGATATAAATCAGACTCCATGCTTCGTAGTGTGGCATGGCCGACTTAGAATAACAACAAAAGTTAATTTTAAAATAAAAAAACCCGACTGCGTAAAAAGTGTACTTTAAAAAAGATGGCAACAAGAGGTTAACTACTATCGAACTTAATAATATCAGTAGTTTTTATTCATTTCATTATGATACAATAACAATATTTTATTTTATTTTATTTCATTTATTGAGTAATCTACAGAACAGGCAGTTCCAATAATCGATTACAATATATAAAAACTGAGTAAATAACCATTCTTAAAGTAATACGATGACTTAAACAAGAAATTAACTCCAGATTACCTGAATCAATATCAAATTGAGAGACACATTTAGTTGAGGATGACAAGTAGACCTTTTACATTTAAATTGGCTTTCTGTTACAATTCGCATTTGCTTCTAAGGATGACATTTCAATTTAATTTTTTTTCTAAATGTTTTTACATTACATTCAACATAGAAATCTATATTCCTCAAATAATTAGCAATAGAACACATATTGTATAGTGGGGAATTCAAGCCTAGGTTGGTTCGAGGTTTAGGCAGAACAAATATATCTCTTTTTCTATTATTAAAGTATATACTGCAGTTCAGACTAACTTGTGACAACAAGTGAGGGTTATCTATTTCATTATGTAGTAGCTTATAGAAAAATAATATAATAGCAATTTTACTTCAAGGAAGTATGATAACTGAGATTAAAAATATTATCACCATGTTTTTTGTAATATAGAAATCCAATACAGCAATATTACCAATACAATACAGCAATATTACCTATAGTATAACAAATTAAATATATGTATATTGTAATGTTATGATATTTGCAAAAAAATTGTTTTTATATAATAAGATTGCTAATAGTTTTTGGCTATTCTTTGTGAGCCAGATTGATATGATAGTATTTTCACCCTGTATAATATTGCAATGATGTAATAATAATTGCTAGCTACGTCACTGTTCTCTCGTCACGTTGCTGCCAATTGTTATTATTTTTTTTACCACAGCTAGCACAGTTGGTACACCTCTTATCTCAGATAGCCGGTTCAAAGCAATTTAGCCACTACTTGATATGTCAAAACTCAATTTATTCAATGGTCGTAGAAATGATTGTTGATCATTGTAGAAAACGAACAACAAAGTATCAAAAAGCAATTATTTCCTTTATTCAGGAAGACTTAATTTTACCTGGCCTACGAGAAATAACTTATTCTAATGTGAATCTACAAATATTCACGAATAATCATAGAATCAAATCATGGATAGATAGACACAACCTCACTTTATACTTGAGAGTGAAGTTTTCTTTTATAGTTCAAAATAAAGTGAAATAAAGTTCTTCAGATGTGAGATACCTTATTTGTGAAATTGTTCAGGACCGGATGTGCACTATTAAAGTTTTTATACCTGGCTGGAAATGTCGGTAATCAAGATATGCCCTGAAACTGGATCCCTTCTCACTCCAAGCTCTATCAGGAACTCCAATACCATAAATCAGGAACCATACATATGCAGAAATCAGCTTTGGACACTTGGATATGTTGTATAATTAAGGTAATATTGGTTTTGTTCTTCAAATGTTGGAATTATTTCATTTTTCTTTCTCTCAAAATGTTGCGTGGCATTCCCTTGTGAATTTATTTTCGATCTCCTTCGGCTTTGTTTTCTGTCACCTAGCTACGAATTTTCCTTCCTCTTTTTTCATTTGAATTTTTGAATTCGCGCACCAAATTGTCACATTTCACTGTTTGGGATCATCTTATATAATTTATATATACAACTATTTTTCCATTCTTATTACTATTTACATATTTCAATAATAATTGCTTATGACACCACCCCGTTGTTATTCTCTCACAATTTCCAATTTTCCATATGACCATCTATTCCCTGATTGGCTAATCTCATCAAGAAGTTTGCTGTTCTACCATTGGCTACTTTTAGTTAGATACAATTTCATATACTGTATGTTTCAAATTTATCAATGTGTTGATCACTTTTTATTCATGAAAATTTTGTAAATCTAGACTTTTTGTTGTCTTTTTACCAATTATGGGTTATAATCATTATGACAGTGTATGAAATTGATTGTGTTATAGTATTTTGACATTTTTATCTATCCATATTATACATAGGCTTACAAATAAATAGAACTTCCAAAATTATGTAAAAACAATCTCTTGAAACTAATAACTATTTAGTAATTATTCTTTTTGTGGGTTTTTTCCTTTTAAAACTTATAACTGGCATAACATAACATAACAATATATATATATATATATATATATATATATATATATATAGGGTATGAATAAACCAAGATGATTTCCTCACGAAGTAAAACTTGACGTGAGGCGAGAAAGTCTAAAGAATACATGTTGACTATGGTATTGAATAAAATAGATCAGAAATATCCTACGAAGAAAAACTTGTTGTGGAGGTATTCAACCTATCTCATTCAAGAAAACTCTTTATTTTTCATTATTAATTACTTTGATTATACACAGTATTCAAAGTAGACACATTGGTGAAGTGACAGGTGAGTTAACTGAGAGGAGTGAAAGTTACAAAATAATAAATGAATATAAGACACACATGTTCATGAATAGATAGATAATGTTTGTACATATATACATGCTTAACATACATGTCCATCCGTTAATGTATGATATTGTAGAAAGGAGCCTATACTAGATTTCAATAGTTATCGAGGAATATAAATCATCCTTATATTTTCTATGGGCAATTGTTTTAGCCAAATTTTCAATTTCCTTTTAAATAAAGGAATACTGTTTTTTTTGGGGGGAAATTGGCCAATTTTGGGGCCAAAAAAATTTCCTTTTTTTTTTTTCTTTAATCAATTTTTATAACTTATTATGTATTATTGATGTTAATCCTTTTTTATTTCTATATTGTAAATATACAGTTTTTGCAGTTCAAGGATGGGAATCTCTTCAAAATATTTTGTTGTGGAGTAAGTGCGTTATTTATTGAAAACAGTTTTGAAAAAATATTTTTGAATTACTTGAAGTTTTTTTACATGACTATCGCATACGCACCTCCCCAGCCGGATATTCCATACTGGAGATGGGATTCGATAGTGAATGGTGAAGTATCATGAGTTCATTGACCCGAAGGTAGTTTTTGAGATAATTGGAGGTGAATAGTATTGACTTTAATTCCGTAACTATTTTGTTTATATGAATATCCCAATTTAGGTGCATGTCGACTCAATTCCGAGGTATGTATGGACTGTACACAGTCGACGAAATATGTTGAGTTATTATCTTTTAATGCGAGTCGATCTATATTGGGTAAATTTGATTTATTGCAAGATAGTGTAATGCATTTTGTATTTTCTAAATTCAGTATGCGTTCCATACCGCTGAACTAGTTTTATATTTTCTCCAGATTTTGTTCTGCCTGGTTCTTGACACCGTCCCAAGTATCGCCAGTGAACAGGATTACTGTATCATCTACAAATGATGATATATTCGCATCCACTTCCAGGGAAATTATTCCGTTAATATACATCAAAAAGAGCACTGGTCCCAGAACAGTTCCTTGGGGTACATCAGTTATTACTTTGCAAGATTCGCTTATCACATTTCCGGTTTTATATACTGTGTCCTATCGTTAAGATTAGATTTGAACAATTTGTAGAGTATTCCTCTGATACATAAGTCCTCGCTCATCAGTTTTACGTATTTGACGGTATCGGACGCCTTAGCTAAGTCTAGAAAGACACCTATTGCATATTTTCCTTCATCCAGTGATCGATAGATATTATTTGTTAAGCACACAATTGCATTTCAGTTGATTTTTGGGGTCTGAAACCAAATTGTTTAGGTGAAATTATGTTGTTCTTTTCCAGAAACTCCATAAGGCGTTTTTTGATAACTTTTTCAATAACTTTTGCGACTGTACTTATAAGTGAGATTGGTCTATAATTAGAGACTTCTACCAGATTACCTGTTTTGAATAATGGTTTTATTATTGCTGTCTTGAGGTTTTCTGGATATTCGCCTCTCTCGAATATTTTGTTGATTAGATTCGTTAAGGTCTTCTTAATGTATTCACCGATAAGTTTTGAGTTTTCTGAAGTTATTCCATCGATTTCTGGGCATTTATGATTTTGAGATTTTTTATAATGTCATGCACCTTTGTTTCATTAGTGGGTTCCAAGAATATGGAGACATCAAGTATACCGGGTGACACAGGATATCTGGCCACCCCTGTAACTTCCGCATTCGTTAACGGATTTCTCTGAAATTTGGTACAAGTATATAAGCAATCATTCCGGATTTGATCACATTACAATCCAATATGGCGGACAACCCGTTTTTCTGCAAATTCCAGCAACTTTGTTTTTTCAAATAGAACACCCTGTATATTTTCACATATTCAACTTCAACAGGTCAAAACAAGTCCAAACCTCATGTCAAATGTAATTTTTTTTGAAACAATTGAAATTAATTTTTTTTTCATTTTACCTCGTGGATAAATGAAATTTGGTCAAGGCTATTCACAATGAGTCGCACATAACAGCAAAACATAATTTTTCAGAAAAATTATTTTTTGTGTCATTTATTGCTGAATTAATTCAGTCACATCCGTTTTGATCAAAAAAAATTTTTTTTCAAATGAAACCCCTATGGGCCACCTACCTGTCTCTCTAGAACATTCATCAAGGAAAAAAATTAGATATCATTTTTGTATTTCGGTGCAGTAACAACTTGTATACATTAAAAAATCTACAACTAGTTCATGAGTTTCCTTGCAGTTCGAATAATTTTTCAAATTAGTAAGCTGTGGAAAACAACATTTCTGAATCTTGTCAACTAATTGTGTTTCGCTGTCATCTTTCATCTCAACTCTCGAAAATTAGTTAACTTCCGGGAATTAGTTTAGTAGAAATGTAAAATCAAAATTATAGGTTCACAAGAAGTGAACAGGTTGAAATGTTATTGATTTACGGAGAATGTCTTGAAAACATTGTCGCCGCTTGTCAGTTATACGCTGAACGATACCCACACAGAAGACACCCACAAAGAACCTTTTTCAAAAATGTGGAGAGGAGATTCCGAAAAGAACCCAACAATGGAGAAGATGATCGTAAGTGAGGAGGCAGAAATGAATGTAAAATAAAAAAAACAATTATAATTTCAATTGTTAAAAAAAATGACATTTTACATAAGGTTTGGACTTGTTTTGACCTGTTGAACTTAAATATGTAAAAATATACGGGGTGTTCTTTTTGAAAAAACAAAGTTACTGGCATTTCCAGAAATACCGGAAGTCCGCCATATTGGATTGTAATCTGATCAAATCCGAAATGGTTGCTTATATAACTGTACCAAATTTCAGATAAATCCGTTCCCGAATGCAGAAGTTACAGGGGTGGCCCGACATCCTGTGTCACCCGGTATTTCTGTTCATGACAGAGTTTCTTGTTTTTGTGATTAGTTCAGACATTTTTTCACCAACATTGGCATAATGGGAGTTGAAGATATTTGCGATTTCTTTTTTATTTGAGATATTTTTATTATTCTATGTAATGCTACCTATGACACTTTGATGTTTATCCTTTCCTGTAAGCTTCCCAATGTTATCCCATAATGACTTTGAATTATTTTTATTGATTTATATCTGTTGTACATAGTAGTTTCGTTTAGTTTTTTTCAGTAAATCAGTCAATTCATTTTTGTATTTTTTAAATTTATTTGATAATTCCCCATCATTTGGGTAAAAATTTCATAATGCATTGTCACCGGAATTATGAACACCTGCCAAATTTCACGTTATTTGGACAACTAGAAGTGGGTAAAATTTAACTTGTAAGATTCGATTACAAACCCGCATACAGACATCAGAACAGGTGAAACTAAATGAAATCTTGTGATATAATTATGGTCGGATGACATTCAATCAGCATGAGTGGAAGGAGCATACAGTGCTTTCTGTTTGTGTGTACATCTTAGAGAAAAACTTTCTGAATGGAGGTTGTGAAGCTCAGGAAGCTCCTTCATCGACACATAGTTTGCAAAGATTGATTTGAAAATGAAAGACTGGGGATTTTTTCAGTCGATATCGTCGCCTACGATCCGTTTCCATCCACACATCTTTATTACATGGCTTCTTTCCGGTGATCTTTGTGAGGTCGAGTAAAATCCTTCAATATTTTATAAAATATATAAATGAAATTAGACCAGGACAAGTAACAAATATATTAGTTTTCAATCACAGACGCAAACGTTGAATCAATCCTAAATTTCAGTGATTAGTTACACATAATATCATATTTATTTCAAGACAAAGTTACAATTTTTGTATATTCCATTGTGCTGATGAAACAAACAATACTTCGTGATACCAACGCCGTTTCTTATCTATGATGAATGGTTGAATGTTATATGTAATTTCCGACAACACATACGTTCAGCGGAATTCATGAAATAGTTATGCTGCGTGGTACGTGATTTCCGCAAAACTATTCCGGAAACTTGCATGCAGTTAAAACGTGATGCTGTTAGGAATATTCTGAATATATTTATGTAGGAATATCGAATTCTCTGCTAACTTATTGATAATACATTGTCCTAGTTTCACTTTGAATCTTCCATGTAATGAATGGAAATGCGGCTTGAAACTGTTAATAATAATATATTTCATAATAGACCAGGGTCGATAATTTTTGAAACAAAAAAAAATGGTAGAATGAAACTCATTGGAAAAGGAAGAGAATATAACGAAAATGAAAGGAAAAATAATTTACGGGCGATCTGAGGTCGGGAAGTGGAAGGGGGTGAGTTTTTAAGGGTAAAAAACGGTTTATCTCGATTTCCGGCAAATCTACATGTCCCATGGAAAAAAGTTAAATGGCAAACTTGTAGGTAATAAAAAGATCTAAAACTTTAGAATCCACAGTTTTTTCACATAATCTCAAAATTTATGTGAAAAATTCAAACAACCAAGTTTTCGGATTTTTATTTTTATCTTTTACAAAAAAAATAATTTTACGAAATGTGGTGAAAACTTACCTTTTTATGTCCCAAACACACTGTTAGTTTTTTGATTTAAAATATTTATTTTTCCACCTCATTTTACTTAATTGAAAAAGCACCCTCATTTTCAATCAGAAATTCTCTCGTTAAAATATCAGGTTTTTAAAAAAAGTCGGTGGGCTTTTTGTTCGTTGAAATCTCTACTTTCTGATAGTGTGAAACAAAATATACATTACTATGGTAAACCCAGACCCTCCTAGCCCCTTCCCCACTTCTCTATGAAATACCTTTTGATGGGCTAAAATTTTCCGTAGGTCACTCAGGTATATAAGTTATCTCAAAATAGCAATAAATAAGCATCTACGCATATAATTTAAAGAAGATTCTACAACTTTCTCAAAATATTGTAGATGTCTTATTAAATTCAGATTCGAGTTTTTTTCGTTTCTTTGCATTTTCTGTCATAGTAATGTACTTTTTTATTCATACCATCAGAAAGTATAGATTTCAACGAACAAAAACCGCACCAACTTTCTTAAAAAAGCTGATATTTTGACGGGAGAATTTTTGATTGAAAATTAGGGTGCTTTTTCGATATCAAGTCAAAATAAGGTGAAAAAATAAATATTTTAAATCAAAAAAATTACAGTGTGTTTGGAACTTAAAAAAAAGGTTTTCACCAAATTTCGTGGAAATTTTTATTTTTTTTGTAGAAGATCAAAATAAAAAACCAAAAACTTGGTTATTTGAATTTTTCACATAAATTTTGAAGTTAGAGGAAAGTGACCAAATATGGAATAGTATCCATAATATGGAATACCCCCATTTTTCTCAAATGCAAACTCACACACGCAATAAACAGTGATTTTCTGTCTCTTTCTACCATTTACGCGTACAAGTTGTAGCATGTCAGTCGAGCCAGCCCTATCGTCGTAGTGACAGTGTTTTGTTTTATCGCTGCCGCATAACTTTCTAAGGTACGTAAAAAATAATTATTTTTCGTACAGAAAGTGCACACAGTATTGTTTTTATAACTTTTAGAGACCCTTTAGATGTTCTTTAGTATGTTTTAGCGGTATTAGATAGTATTACTTTCTGAAATATAAATATGTGAATATCAGTTTCAAATAGTTGGAAAATCCAAATATGGCCGGATCACAGTGTCCAATTATGGACTATTCCATAATTGGACACTGTGACGTATCAGCTGACTTAATGACTTTGTTAATTATATTTTTTTTCGGGTTTTATCAGAATGGCGGGCGTCAATTGGAAAACGAAGCGAAAAGAATGGAATTCAGAGCATATGGCAGAATCTATAAAATTAGTACGAGAAAAAAAATGGGTTATTATTGATCTTAGATGGCCATTTTTCTCACACTCGTAACATCGATGTGATAGAGCTTGCTAGGCAAAATAACGTAGAAATTGTCTCCTTACCTCCCCACACAACTCACAAGCTCCAGCCACTGGACAAAACGTTTATGGGACCACTAAAAACCTATTACAGTGAAGAAATACGCATGTGGATTAGAGACAATAATCGACCACTGAGCCCTTATGATGTTGTCGAGCTGTTTGGCAGAGCTTATTTGAAAGTGCAAACTGGTGAGATTTCAGCAAATGACTTTCGTGTAACTGGCTTATGGCCATTGAATAAAAATATTTTCACTGCGGTCGACTATCTTGCTGCGCAACAAGATGCAGTTAAAGATGGTTGCACAGTCAACGTTACATCAATGGCATCAGGTCACCAACCTGAAGTACCATCGATGGCCAGTTTAAGAACACCTGATAATTGTATGCCTTTAACTGAAGCTGTCACACCTAGACAAGATACAAATATTGAACCTGTACCCTCAACTTCCGGACTATCTCGCAGTGATTTAGGATTAGTGTCTCCGTATGATATCAGTCCCGTACCAAACAAGAAAAGGAAACCTTCTAATAGAGGAAGAAAAGCATCTGTTGCAGCAGTCATCACGTCGTCACCGTATAAGAATGACCTTATAGACAAAAACAGGAAAAAAGAAAATAAATGAGCAAAAAACAAGAATAAAAAACAGAATGAGAAGAAATCAAAAGGAAAAAACCAAAAGAAAAGACTAAGCCTATGTCTGATTCAGATGATGAGGAGGTGATGCTGTTTGATACAGACAGCGAACCCGATGCCTTGATAGGATGTACAGCTCCAGACTCTGAAGATTCGGAGTGTATTTTCTGTGGTATGCTGTTTTCGAATGACACTCATGGGGAAACATGGATCAAGTGCCTCATGTGTGGGCTCTGGGCACATAATGATTGCGCTGGGCCAGAGTTTGATACCTGGATTTGCGATTTTTGTAAATAATTTGGGTTCATTTCTTTATTATACCAAAGTTTTCAAAGAGTCTCTTATAACTTAAGGTTAATTTTTCATAGTGATTATAGTATTCCATATTTGGGGTACCTATTCCATATATAGGTACCTTTATCGTTATTTAGTTTCTGAAAATTTTTCTTACCTCAAACTGAACAAAATAATCTAAAATTGTTACAAACTTAAGTGCAAATATATGATTGTTAATATTTACCACAAAAAGTATTTTATTTATAAAATTTGTGAAAGTTATGCCTGAAAATCAAAACGGTATTCCATATTTGGTCACTTTCCTCTATGTGGAAAAAGTGGGAATACAAAAGTTGTAGATTACCTACAACTTTGCCATTTAAGTTTTTTTTATAGGACTCGTTGTTTTGCCGGAAATCAAGATAAACCGTTTTTTACCCTTAAAAACTCACCCCTTTCCACTTCCCGACCTCAGATCACCCGTAAATTATTTTTCCTTTCATTTTTGTTATATTCTCTTCCTTTCTCAATGGGTTTCATCCTACTAATATTTTTTTTCACTTTTTACCATTTTCAAAAGCTTCAGCACTGGTCTATAATGTATCGTAATATACTACATTACGTTGTCAGTCCGGGAAATGATACATTACATCACTGGGCCGGTTAAGTCATTCTCCTGAATTGAAACTGAATATCAGAATTTTAACACAGGGTTAATTTCCAACAAATATTATATTCAAATGAAAATTATAATGGAATTACTCATAAACAGCAATACTGCAATTTGAATTTTTGGACATGTTTAAAGGAGCAGATACATTCTCATATTCATCTTTGGTTACCAAAAAATAAGAATCTGCACAAACGTTTTCCCACCTTGGGTCATTCTAGCCACCTTTGTTTTGCTTTTCATAGAATATTCTACATATTTTTCTTTTCATGGGTGCTTTTCCAGTTGCCGTGACGCTTTAATACAGGGCTGCCCAACATGAGGCTCCGTTAAAGCAGAACCGACTGTGACGTCACCTTGCATATTGTGGTCTGATATTGGGCAGTACACCGTTGCGTTTCACATAAGGAAGTTGCTTCCAGCTGCCATATCTTTGAATTTTAAGAGTGTTAGTGGTTTTTGATAAACCCGAAGAGAATTGTCCTACCCATGAGGAACGACTTGATCCACTTCACCAGGCTCCGTGACAGGTGGAACTCAATGAGTTTGGAGAGTAAGCCCTCATATTATATGGGCACTATTATTGACACCAGCCTCAGAATCTAAAGCTCGGTGGAATGAACGCCTAAAGCCGAACTGTTCATTCGGTAGGATATTTCTGTCCTCCAATTCTTCGTCAAGCCTTTCTAGAACGACTTTTTCAGCCAACTTAGCTGAACTGCAAAGCAGACTGATAGGTCTATAATTTTGCGGGAAGGTCGGATTTTGTCCTTTCTTTGGAATCATAACTACGATGGCATGCTTCCACCTTCGAGGAAATCTTTCAAGGCGTAGAGAATTATTGATTATATCAAGAAGTGACTGCACCTGGTTATCCGGAAAATACTTAATCATACGATTAGTCATTCCGTCATAACCAGGTGTTTTTTTAGGATTTAATCCTTCAATATGTGCCTTGAGTTCATCCATCGAAGCCAATCGAATGACATCATGATTGGGTTCTCTTAGAGTACGACGAACCCGATCTTCCAGCAAAAGTTCTTGATCCAGATCATCATCTGGATGCTCATTCAATCTAAATTGCCTTTCATTGAGTCTGCAAAGGCTTGAGCTTTGGACTCAGGGTCATAGCACATACCGGCCTCACTATGAATAGGGGGAAAATCAGATTTTTTGTTTTTGAATTTCTATGAAGTTACCAAAGTTGATCACTATTCTCTAAATTTCGAAGTGTTGTGCCAAATCTCTCATTCCTGAATTCTGATATGTTTTCTCTAACCTCCCTATTCAGTTCGTTAGCTCGGATTCTGTCCGCAGGGAACAGACTCCTTTGATAAGCCCTCTTATCTTAATATTATATTCAAATGAAAATTATAATGGAATCACTCATAAACAGCAATACTGCAATTTGAATTTTTGGACATGTTTAAAGGAGCAGATACATTCTCATATTTATCTTTGGTTACCAAAAAATAAGAATCTGCACAAACGTTTTCACACCTTGGGTCATTCTAGCCACCTTTGTTTTGCTTTTGCTTTCCATAGAATATTCTACATATTTTTCTCTTCATGGGTGCTTTTCCAGTCGCTGTGACGCTTTAATACAGGGCTGCCCAACATGAGGCTCCGTTAAAAAGCGGCAGAACCGACTGTGACGTCACCTTGCATATTGTGGTCTGATATTGGGCAACCGTTGCGTTTCACATAAGAAAGTTGCTTCCAGCTGCCATATGTTTAAATTTTAAAAGTGTTAGTGGTTTTTGCTAGTTAAGATGTATTCAGTAGATACTGGATTTATTAAAGCAGATTCTGCAAATTTACCTGAACTGGATATCTTTATGGTGATGGACTATTTTAATAAAAACAAAGAGTTTATAAGTGTGGAAATGCGAGGAATAAAATTGCAAAGGTAAGTAAAATAAATTCAATATTTTGACTTACGCTTTTTACGGTCACGCAATACCAGGGTCGAATGAAACATTCTTAGCACTTTTTTTTATTAAAATGCACTGAAAATACATTGAGAAAACATGGCACTGGGAAATACTCACACTTAAATTGACTAATATTTTAGTGCTTATGTTGTTCTAATCAACCACCTGAACCAAATTATCTGTACTCAAAAAAATCTGTCGAGTAGTTTTCGAGATACAGGGCTACAGGGCGTTGAAATTGAAAAATGATGATTTTTAATTCAGTTAACTGTTACCCAAATATTTGTTCATTACCCTCTGGGCTTATTTTTATACAGGGTAAATAAAAAATAAAATAGAGTGATTACAATTTTTTGTTGTGTTCGTATACTTACAAGAGTGAAAATATTTAAAAGTACCTACATTATTTTACATGATTTACAAAAATAAAGAACATATAAATATATAAATTTTGTATAAAGGGTGAGTCAAAATTCATGCTAGGTATTATTTTAAGTTGTGGGATAATCTTTTATTAGTTCATAAACAGAGTTGAGCCAGTAAGTATTTCAGGAGTATGTTGAAAATTAATATAAAAAATTCAAAAGAACGACTTTTTATATATAAGGGCGTAACATTAAAAAAGGCATTTTCTAACAAAAAATATAACCATAGTCTAAAATATTTGGGGAAAAACGTTTCGAAATATGTGTAAAACCTGTAGTTAACAAGTAATTATTTTGTTTCAGATCTGGTAGACAGAGTTATGGTGATAACGCCATTGGTTACGTTCAGTTGAAACAACAAGGAGCACTTTGTGAACTAAAAGCGAAAATCACGCCAGAACATAAAATAATATCTAGAAATAACAGTGTATCCTGCTCAATCAATACCAAATAAAAGGTGGTGGTGAATGCAAAGCCATGATTGTCCAGCTTCGGAGGGAGGATGTAAGCACGAAGTGGCATTTTTGATGTGGTTACATAGACGCAGCGAGGATCCTTCTCCCACAGAAACAACTTGTTATTGGAAGAAATCAAAATTATCGTCAGCACCGACTACCAAAAAATTTATTTCAACCTCTGATTTTGGTAACAAAATTCAAGCTTGTTATGATGACTCACTCTTACAAGAATATGTACGCGAAGCTAAAAGGCAAAAAATAGAAAACAGTTTAATGCGTTACTACAATACAGAAAAATATAATGATCTGTCTATTCACAGCCTTGCTATTGATTTTAAAAATTCCAGACAAGAGAAGAATGCAAATAATTTTGTTGAATTTTGTAAAACCAAAATGAGCGGCAATTTAATTTTAGAAGTAGAACAAGATACTCGAGGACAAAGTGAGAGTAACATTTGGCAGGAAATGAGGTTTGGACGTATTACCGCATCAAAAGCATTTGATGTAACAAGATGTAAAGTTTTAGACGGTTGTTTAGTAGAAGGCATCTCAGGAGCGAAATTGTTTCAGACAAAAGCAATGAAACGAGAATTAAAGCTAGAAACTGCTATCCTAAAATCGCTAGAAATGAAAACTGGAAAAAATTTTTTCAAAGCAGGAATCTTTCTTTCGCAACAAAATCCACTAGTTGGTGCTTCCCCTGACGCCATTAACGAAGAATTTATTGTTGAGATTAAGAGCCCAACAACAGAAAAATCATGTTCAAATTGTATAGATTTAGATGGTAACATAAAGGAAAAATGTGTATATCAACTTCAACTTCAAATGTATCTCAGTAAAAAAAACGTGGAGTTTTTGTTATGTCACATCCGCATTTTGAAACTTCAAAAGAGATTACAATAAAATATTGCAGATATGATGAAGAACTTGTTGAGTTTATTATGCAGAAACTACAAAAGTTTTGGTACGAATGGCAAACTCCCTTACTCTAGATATTACTCGTTCTATGTGAATTCTCAAGCTTGCAATTCGTTTTGCTTCCTTAACTTCTTCCTTAGAATTTTTTTGTCCAGATAAAACAGATGGCGGCCTAACTAGTTTATTTTTAGCAGTTGCAAGTTGATCTTCAAGATGCTTAAAGCCGCTATCTGCCATTACCTCAGCGCCTGGTTCTAATAAATTTAAAAATGTCGATTCTTCAACAATCATCTTGTCTGTAGTTCTACCACCAACACCAAAAGAAATATAAGATATCAAACCATCTGGAGAACATGCAATTAAATATTTCATTGTATTGCAACCTTTATATTCCGACCATGTGAGACTCTGTAATATCGGATCACTTGGTTTTTGAATCGAAATTTCAAAACAATCTATAATACATTGTACATTTTTATATCTGCTTCTGAAGGGAATATGAAGTCTTTTCTCAACTTCAGATAGGGGCATCCATCGCACAAATGGGTAAAGGTAACCAGCTTATAACGGTATAGTTTTTTGTATAATGCTACATACTCTGGAAAGTGGTACACCAAAATCGCCTGCTAATATCCTATAAGGTAAATTTAGTTTGATCTGTTTTAATGTTAAAAAAATATCAAGCTTGTCCAGCTCACATTTTTTAGTTAACAAGTTTACAACAAATAATGACTGACTCAGAACTCCCAAATAAAGCTTTGGATTTTTTTCTATCAAATAAAATGTTCTCCGTTGTATTTCTTTTGACCTATTAGTATCTAGATAAAATGAGTTATTCGGATCTGATAAACTTAGTTCTAACGAAGTAAATGTAAAAGTAGAACCGCTACTGGATATTGAAATATCTTCGTTAATTGGTTTTTCGACTTTTTCCATTCGCGATTTCTTTGGAACCATCTCATTGCTAGTGGATTTTTTCCTTTTTGTTATTTTTGGTGGAGAAAAACCCTCGCCTCCACATTGAATCGCCTTAGAACGTACATAAGCCTTAATATGAGCTGAACCCCTATTCCCTTAGATATAGGTTCCATTCGTCTGATATCCGTTTCATTTTCTTCCTCTTCTTGATTCTCTTCGGAAGTTCTATTTTTTGAGCTTAACAATAAAGTCTCAATGACAGATTGCTGTGCTTTAGTTTGTAAAAACTGTGACCGTGGCTTTGAACTATGCGTCGTAATTCTATTTTTTTGACAGTCAATAAATCTCGCTACTACTCCAGGTTTTAGTCTAACTTTTCCACTGTTCATTGTTTTAATGTACATATAATTTTCTATATCTTCCTCTACCTAAAACAAGTTATTTGTGTTAAACTCTCTAGAGCTTATAAGTTATCACTAATTCTAAAACTATACAAATTTTGTTATTAAATATATTCAAACTGTGAGATAAAATCGAAAAACTTACTTTAAAATGGTCTTCACAGCAATACACATGCGATTTGTTAGCAGTGAACTCTATATACTACCTGGAACGGCCACGCCTTGGGCGAAAAGTGAGGCAAAACCATTGCATAGGCAACCCGCATCTATTACGGATACCTATCTCTATCTATCTTATGTTGGTTTATGGAACCCTCGCTCATTATTTTGAATAAATTTGTATTTTTTGGGTTTTTTTAGGAGAAAACGTGATTTTTTCCCAATCGTTATTTAGGAAAGAAAGTAATAATGCAAACAGTACAACGTTCAAGTAAAATTTTGAGTGTTCTCCCACGGGGTTTCTAAATAAAATAAACACACAATATGAAATCCAATTATAATTTTATATTACAATAGAATTTTATATATATATATATATATATATATATACAAATTTATTCACACAACGATAAATATAGTAGTCGACATCAGTATAATAATAATAATAAGCTTTATTCACGTAAATTAGACTAAATATACAAAAAATGTGCTCAAAAATATCGTGAGTAAAGAAAAAAAGAGTGAGTGAGTAAGTGTTTCACAATTATTTAAATAATAAATAATGGTATAAAAATCATATCTAAGCAGAAGTATGAGATTTTTATATAATGAATAATAGTAATATGTAAAAGTAAATAAAATAAAATAAAACAATCAGTCACACACCTATACACGCATATGCATATAATAAGGTTAAAATGTTCATTATGATTCAGAATAAAATTATAAAAATTATAAAAAAGCAGATATGTGAGCTGGGTTTAGTACATAGATAAAATGGTTGAAAGTTAGAAATAAGTATAAAAGTAAACAATAGAAAATTAAGAACAATATAGTATGGTGTATAAAACATTTGAGTGAAATTATTAAAAAAATATTGTGCAAAGTAGTGATAATCAAATGACCCAGTCACTCACCTATACACACAAATACATATTATAAATATAAAAATTCGTTGTGAATTAATATACTATTATAAACACAGCCTGAGTTCTATCGCTTAAGTAGCTCTTGAAGAGTTCTAAGCAAATGCAAATATATGTATATATAAATCTAACAGTTATTGAATAAAACAAGTTTTGTCATTTTTTGTCTTATTGTGGCACTTTTTCCATGAAATTCTAAATTTAATAGTTTGCTATGGTGATACATTCGGCACTTTAAATATATAGAAATTATTTCACGAATAATTTGAATTTCGTGACATTCTTCACCTACAAATTCTTGTATTACAGGGTGTCTAGGTTTAAAAAGATCTATATTCACAGCAAAATGATTAATAACTGTATTTATGATTTTTTGTTTCAAGTTTATTTTGCTTTTCAAAATGATTCCACTTTCTAAAAGAAGACGAATTTGCTTTTCTGCAAAATGTAAAATTTTGTATACCACATCTGAAGCATAAAGAAGACCTCCTCGAGTAACAAAATTGGTGAATGATTTATAAGCTTCAGGAGGTGCGGTATAAGAGTGGCCAGTAGATATACTACCTCTATATGGTAATATTTCAATACAATGATTACATGTAGTGGCATTAATGAGGTTACGAACTATATATCCAGAAATATAAAACAATACATTTTCTTGGAATTCACTCAAATTTTGTTGATCTAAGCACATTATTAAATTAGTAATTTCATCAGTATTTGAAGCCTCCTGCATATCTTGTTTTTGCCTAGCTTCTGAACGAAATTCAAACGCAGGAGTGCAGTAACGTTCAAAATCAGAGCAATTTGCACTGACACTTGAAGTTACAGAATTCCTGTAGAGCAACCTGAAAAGAAAAAATGCTATAGGTTTTTATTTTGAAAATGTAATTTTGTTCTTTTTACCTTCAAAATGCTTTTTTAGGATTTCTCCATTTCCGCTTTTCATTACTATGTCCGCTTTTTGAAATCGAATGAATTACTTCTTTCATATTGGAAATTTTCACATCTCTCCTCTTTACCTTCTGTTTTAGTGTTTTGACTTTTCTTTGCAATAGTATATCCTTATATGGAACAGTTTGGGTTTTGCAATCAATCAACGTTTGAACTTGAGAGCTTGTTGAAGTGGAAGGTAAATCAATGTTCTTAGGAGATATGGTATTACTAATAACATCCTCAGTATGAACAACCACAGACAATTCCTGAAAAAAAAACTTATTTTATTTTCATCAAAGATAAGTGCAAATATATACTTTTTTCTTTTACGTCATACTAGATACACACCAATTTTTTTATTTTTCTGCGAGGTTTAGCAATTTTTGGTAACAAATGCTTTGGATATGAAAAGACAGTAGGTACAGCATTTGGTTTTGAACGTTTAGTGGAACATCCTGGTTTGACCATGTAATCTGTTGGAAGAAAATGATCCCCACAAAGTTTGCTACTTCTGGATGGAGCCCAATTCTCCCTGCGAACTGCCTTTATCCATAACTCTAGGATATCTGGTCGTTTGAATGGAAAACTGGAAAATAAATTCACTTTCAATCTTGCTAGTAATATCGCTAATTATTCATTACATAACCAAATCTAAATATTATCAACTTACCCATGAAAAGATATTTGCCGATAATCTTTCGTTTTTGCATCCAAACGCTATACAATAAATCACCATTGTTTCTTAATGTTAAATGAAAACTATCGCCAAGGCCAGTAGCAAACCACACCAACGATGCTGCTTTTTAAACCACACACGATAAAGGAAACGAAACTAATAGCACAATAGAACACAATAAATGTATATCTTCACTTATATTAAACGTATTGAACAAAAATAATCCCCAATCTCCGTTAATTTCCAATTAAGAGATAATTCATGCATATAACCGTAATTCATTTGACTGAGTATGACAGAGACAGGTTACCGTAAATAAGGCTATCTCTGTTTTAGCTGCCCCTGACACACTTTACGTTATTGGAGTGAACGGTCGGGTCCGTTCCAGGTACGTATAGTATAGAGTTCACTGTTTGTTAGATACAAAAACTTCACGACGCATTGCTTTCTGCCAAACATTTCTTATTTTAATATCAGAGGGCACATTATTGAACCATTTTTCTGGGGCATTCTTGGATGTGTTAGGACAGTCGGGAACCAAACAATATTTATTTACCACTTTATTCTCACTCATTATGCAATAAAATAACGAAACAGTCCAGCGATTTGCTTCTCACACACAGAGACAACACGGTAGGTACTTACGAAATATACAGTCGACTCTCGACTAGCGGCGCGACGTTGCAAACGTTAGGTATCGCATATGCAGTGTGACGTCACAGGTAACCACGCCCCGTTTTCGTTCGATCCAATTTCTTTAATTAATTTAAGGGTTTAAACGTTCGCGGAAAAATCTAAAATTTTGGGAATTTGTTTAAAATGAGTTATAGTTTCGATTATTAAATTTTTTCTTGAACAAGCCCATTCTTACATTAACGATAAAAACAGATAAAATAACGTGTGACGCCACTGGCGACGGATAGGAGGTCGCAGCAAAGTTACTGGAAATCGATCACCCTCGAATATTCGAGAAGCCACGCGCACGTATATAAGAAGGTTGAGTCAAGCTGGACGGGCAGAGTTAGTTAATACTTGTTTTAGTGTGCGGTACGCACTTATTCTGAAGCCCCTTTAAGCGAAATACTCGGTGAAATATGTCTTAGCAGAAAACAAAAATAACGAACGAGCATCGAGTTTATAATGACCGTTGGGAATCAGACTATTTAATCACAAACAACAATAATAAACTTCGGTGCAATGTTTGTATGCGAGTACCATCGGTTCCCAAAGAATATAATATGAAACGACATTACAATACGTTACATGAGAAAACGTTTCAGCAATATACAGGAGAGTCAAGAAAGGCTATCATTACGGATTATAAGAAAAAACTAAAACAACAAACATTGAAAAAAAAATCTGATACTGACAACAAGTGCAGTATTGCCGCTTCTTAGGATGTAGCGCCGGAATTTGTCAAATCGAAGGAATCTTTTAGTGATGGAGTACTTACTGAAAATTGTACAATCAAAATGGAAAAACAATTCAATGAAACAAAAATTGCTGAAAAATTCGAAACAGTCTCAGTGTTGCATCAAACAATTGCAAGACGGGTAGACCATATTAATCAATATGTATTCAAAAAACTGCATGACACGGTTAAAAAATGTGAATATTAAAATTATTTTTAACTTTTTAGTGCGTTAAAAGCGTGTTCTTTAGTTTTTAAAAATATAATTTATTTTCTACTTTTTGGTCTTATACAGGGTGTTTCCTAACTACGGTACGAAACTTCAGGGGGTTTTTCGTTAGGTCATTTGACAAAAAAAAGATCCTATGAACATATGTCCGGAGTCGCTTCGTTTCTGAGATACAGGGCGTTGAAGTATAAAAAAAAAGGTATTCATAAAATATCCTGAAACCGATGTGGTTGAAGTGTGGTACAGCTATTTGAAGTAATAAGGCAATTATTTGGCCCTAAGTAGGTCCAGTGGCGTCTCAGTGGGCACCACAGCCAACAATACTGACAAAAAAATTATTTTCTCTTTTTCAGTGCATTTGAATATAAGTGTGGGTTCTAAAAAGTTTTTTATAAGCGTGGTAAAAATACAACTTTTTGGCCTCCCGTATTTTTTTTCATATTCAGCTTAGTTTTCGAGAACAAAAAAAATTAAGGCACTCTACAATCATGATTACCTGCTATGGAGACCAGCTGACAGTGATAGTATTGTCATATCAGTAAAAGTCAGGGTTGTCAATTAGCAGTGATTCCATCATGAATACTTTTACTAACGCTGAAATGGCTGACATGCACTTTATTTATGGATTAGCAAATGTAAATGCGGAAGAAGCACGGAGAATCTACTAGGATAGATATCTTAACAGAGTAATTCCATGTGCTAAAACATTTAGAACGCTACATGCAAGATTATGTGAAACTGGAAGACCAGAAACTGTAACAACGCCTGAACTAGAAGAAGCTATACTTGATGCGATAGAAGAAGATCCTTCAAATAGTATCAGGAAGATTGCACTGCAGCTTGAAGTAAGCCCACGAACCGTTTGGAAAGTTCTAAAAAGAAACCTCCTATACCCATATCACATACAGCGTGTCCAAGCTCTACTGCTTAGGGATTTTCACCCAAGATTAATGTTTTGCAGGTGGTTGAGTCATACACAAACAATAATAATTTTTTACCAAATATCTTATTTACGGACGAGGCAAATTTTTCACGAGATTATATTATGAACTTTCACAATAACCATTTCTGGGCCGACGAAAATCCCCACATTATTAGAGAAAGTCATTTTCAACAACGATTTTTGCTGAACGTTTGGGTAGGAATTTTCGGTGACTACCTAATTGGACCCTTTTTTTACCAGCAAGATTATCAGGCCCATCCTACACGGCTTTTTGCGTAATCATTTACCCATTTTGTTGGAAAAAGTACCCGTACTTGTAAGAGGCAACATGTGGTTTATGCACGACGGAGCTCCAGCTCATTTTAGTGTTCTTGCTCGTCAGCATCTCGACATCACCTACCCTAATCGCTGGATTGGACGTGCAGGACCTCAACATTGGCCCGCTCGCAGTCCTGATATGAATCCTCTAGATTCCTATTTATGGGGTCATCTGAAGGCTCTCGTTTATAAAACCATTAGATGTGAATGACTTGAGGAATCGAATAAGTGACAATAGCAATGTCATAAAGAATACTCCAGGTATTTTTGAACGTGTCAGACAATCAATGACACATCGATTGCAGTCGTATATTTTATCAGACGGTGGACATTTTGCTCATTTACTTTAAGGTCGAAATTGTTTATTTTTTTCTTTAGGTTTGTATTTCATGTTGTCCATGGATAATTTGTAGAATAAGTTAAAGTATTTTTTTATCGAAAACGAAGCTTTATATGAATAAAACACAGAGGACCGAAGAGTTGTATTTTCAGTTGTTTAATATGAAAAAATAAAATACTAAGAAAAAAGTACTTTTTTTTCTCAGTATTGTTGGCTGTGGTGCCCACTGAGACGCCCCTGGACCTACTTGATGCCAAATAATTGCCTTATTACTTCAATTAGCTGTACCACATTACAACCACATCGGTTTCAGGATATTTTATAAATACCTTTTTTTTAATACTTCAACGCCCTGTATCTCAGAAACGAAGCAACTCCGGACATATGTTCATAGGAACTTTTTTTTGTCAAATGACCTAACGAATCACCCCCTGAAGTTTCGTACCGTAGTTAGGAAACACCCTGTTTAATATTTCTAACTTATTATACCAATTTAAATTAAAAAAAGTTTGTCTGGTTTGTCAACTAAAGTTAAACCTGGTGCCTCAGACCGCTCGGCCAATGTAACGATGTTCACAAGTTGGCTAAAATGTCAGCTGGGTCAATATCACCAATTGTTCAAATTGTGTTATTAATATTTATAATTAATTTTTACCATACATATTATGTATTGAATTTGAAAAAAAACATCTTCATAATTTGTACAAATAATATAATAACAATAAAGAAGTACTTCAAGTAGTTTAGCCTTGAAATTATAACCAATTTTATTCCTATATTTTTGCAACTAATGGTGAAATTTACTTTTCATCACCAATTGCGAAAAAATTCACTTTTCGCAACTGGTGATGAAAACTAACACATTTGATAACTTCACCGAGTTTTGAGAAGTGTCACTTCAAATGTCAAAATTAGAAAAAATATTTTGACAGTTCTTTACAAAACGCAAATTTGTCTGATACTGATAGTGATATTTCAGTATCTTGCACTCCTCCAGAGCTAAAAAGTATTGTGAACTTGGCGCTTTCCGTGTCAATACCTGAGAAATAATGTAAGTATGAATTTGTTGTTAATTTGAAAATTAAATTGCTGTATTCAATAAAAAATTATCTTTGTCATTTTAGAATTGTCAAATTGGAAGTGATGTTTGGTTTGCTATGCATAACGGCCGCTAAATTAAAATTCGCGGACTGTGTTGAGAACGCAAAATACTCACTTCGCGTGCGTTTGCACGAAATGGTGGTTTATGTAACGAGTACGCGAAATGAGGCTTTCGCGGACGAATCGTAATATAAGATGAGTCCGCAAAAGTCATTTGCGTACGTGTTGCATACAATATTTTTTTGTATAAGCTTTCAAATGTCTGTTTTATGTGGGAACTATGATTTTATTTGCGTTTGTTGTTATGTTCTCTAATTGTGTTTTCAGTAATTTTTTCCTGGATCCAACTATACTAACGTATTATGAGAATATAGATGGTTGAATATAATGAACATGTAAGTAAATAGTTCAACCATTCAGAAAGATACTCCAAATTTTAAAGAAAATTGTAAATAGAAAAATCGAATTTAAACGGTTTTCTTCACATAAAGGATTCAATATAAAATTGAACCAGAAAATGGTAGATCTCAGGTGGAAAACAACTACTTTCCTGGCAAATACCACGCAGAACGTTGAATGATATTCACCTGAAAATCCATGCATATTTCCATATAATATCAATGGACATTGAATGCAAATGTTTCTTTCTGATAAGCTCGATTATGTTTAATTTATGTCGTGTTCACCTAACAATCCGCATACCGGTTTCAGGCTTCTTGGCCCTCATCAGTACGGAGTAGTTGTTTTTCACCTGAGATCTACCATTTTCTGGTTCAATTTTATATTGAATCCTTCATGTGAAGAAAACCGTTTAAATTCGATTTTTCTATTCATTCCACTTCACATGGCACTTATCTTTCACTATATGCTAGACGGGCTTGCCACTCCTACTGAGAAGGAATCTTTTATTTAGAAACCTATCGAGGTGGGAGATTTTCGGAGTGTTTCTTTCTGTCACTAGGTACCGCCAGTTAAAGTTTATCTTTTCCGGCGTACCTATAGGTGTTACAAGCTCGATGATGGTTTGTTTACGTTGTGTCTCACTTCAGCCAGAGTTCTTTGGACCTTTGGCTGGTTGACTACTCCGTACTGATGAGGGCCAAGAAGCCTGAAACCGGTATGCGGATTGTTAGGTGAACACGACATAAATTAAACATAATCGAGCTTATCAGAAAGAAACATTTGCATTCAATGTCCATTGATATTATATGGAAGTATGCATGGATTTTCAGGTGAATATCATTCAACGTTCTGCGTGGTATTTGCCAGGAAAATAGTTGTTTTTCACCTGAGATCTACCATTTTCTGGTTCAATTTCATATTATTGAATCCTCTATGTGAAGAAAACCGTTTAAATTCGATTTTTCTATTCATTTCACTTCACATGGCACTTATCTTTTTTAAACCGGGGGTTTTGGTTTTTTGGCCCCTTAAAATTTGTGAAGAAAACCGTTTAAATTCGATTTTTCTATTCATTTCACTTCACATGGCATTTGTCCTTTGGCTGGTTGACTACTCCGTACTGATGAGGGCCAAGAAGCCTGAAACCGGTATGCGGATTGTTAGGTGAACACGACATAAATTAAACATAATCGAGCTTATCAGAAAGAAACATTTGCATTCAATGTCCATTGATATTATATGGAAGTATGCATGGATTTTCAGGTGAATATCATTCAACGTTCTGCGTGGTATTTGCCAGGAAAGTAGTTGTTTTTCACCTGAGATCTACCATTTTCCGGTTCAATTTTATATTGAATCCTTTATGTGAAGAAAACCGTTTAAATTCGATTTTTCTATTCATTCCACTTCACATGGCAATTATCTTTCAAAATTGTAAATGTTCAGCAAAATCCTGTTTTCGCCAGTAATCCTAAATAGTGGTAATCCTAAATAGTAAGTGACATTTGGAATTAATGAAATATATATTATCATCCAATAAATGTACCTATGTAGGTTTAGGTATGAAAATCGAAACTTGATTTGAACTCAAACAAAACCATTTTTCGTATATTCTTGTAAATGGATTATATCTTGTTTGAATTTACTATCATTTGTGTGAAAGTCATCATGTTTGTACCTACCGCAACAATAATGATTGACAATTTTATTCTGAAAAAATCAAAATTTCTAGATTTTCTACGGCAAAATGTTATCGGTTCATAGTCTTTATAGTATTTATGAACACCCGTTAATGTTCAGTTATGTTTTATGAATGAAAAAAATTCAGTTCCTGAAGTGTTGCCATGACGACATTTAACGGACAAGTCCGTAGAAGTAGCACTTTACGGATTTTTTAAATTCCAAAGTTGGCGTTTTGGGGGCGTATAAAAAAAAATCCGAATATCTCTAATAGATCAGTAGTGGTTATATTCTGATATTTGGAATATTTCATTTTTTTACTTCTCTCCATATAACTTTTGTATAGACGGACCCATCGTGTTGCAGATTTCCATTTCATATGTGCAGTCACATAATGAATTGACTTGTATAAATCCCATTTTGTTATACCGAAAATTTGGGTCGGTCTTTAAAACGAGCGATTTTGCTGCCGTTCCCGACGTATTATTTGTGTATAATAACAGAAATGAAACATTGGGTGTGAATCATAACAATTGCTATATTAATCAGCCTCGGAATAAATAAAACGAAAAGCCGTCCGACAGTTATTTGAAAACATGCATATTGAAAATATGTATATTAAAAACCAAGCAGAAAGACATATGTTAAAACAAAACAAATGTGGATTATTTGATGTTTCTGAATTTTGCAACAAGTATTTCGAAGCAGGTGTCAATATTTTCCCAGAAGTTAACATTGGTATTGAATTACAGCAAACCATTATTATATTGTAAATACCAGGCGTCCCATATTTGAAGTGACTTGTACGTGGAAAACATTTCTTCACTCGAAACATATTGGTTGATTATTCGTGAATATATGCAGCATATTTAGGAATAATTGTCCAGTTTAATTGCCATCTATGAATATGGGACCAATTATACAGTGCGCCTTTTTATAGCACCCCACCCCACACCCTGTTAACTTTTAAACGGTTCGACGTAGAATAACAAGACAAAAACAGTTGTGAATGTTGAGTTTACCTCTAGATGAACGAGACAAAAACACAAATCAAATAATTACGATTCATCGAAAAATACTCTGTGCGGCATTCTCAAGAGGGTCTGATTTATGAACTGGAATAAACACTTCTGGCCCTTCATAAGCCCGAATATGCTAGAGATGTTTTGAGGAATAATATACACAAAGTTAGTCGGTATTGAACTCTTGTAAGAATCGTAGTTTACAATTTTTAGAAGTGATATCCCATAACCTCTCTTTATGGACCTTCGGGGGCCCGTATCTCCTAATAATTATTTTTTCCGCGCAAAGTTTTCGATTGCTGTACTGTTTTTATCAGTAGTTGAAAGTGCCGTATAAAAACCAAAGTGTTGAAAAAGTGAATTATAAAGTCCTTCCTTAACTTAAAAACAATAAAACAGTGTACCGAAAGTGATATAAATGCCTAAAAAGAGTGAAAATAGTGCTTATAATAAGATATCTGGGCATTTGAAAACTGTGGATTGTGACCCTTAATAACGCCAGAGTGAAAAAGTGAGGTTAGGATTTCAAAACCCACGAAAGTTAAAACAATTTCGCTTATAAAAAGAGAAAGGACACAAACGACCACAGCAGAATTGCTGGAAAAGTTCAATAAATGACCCCCCAATGGAAGAATCCAGCGATGGAGGTGCAGATCGCAACAGAAGCGTGGATAAATTGAAAACAAAAAGCCACAATGGATCGATCACCCAGTGACAAAAACTGCGGAAAAGACATTATTTAACCAAACCAAACCACCAAAACTGATCAAAACAGTGTTTTGGCAAAACTCACATCGGAAAACAGCAAAATCGTGAGCTGTTTGGTACTAGAAGCCGAGGAACCCCGAAAAAGATGCGATATAATGTATCATTTACTCCCAAGTGAAGACGAAAAACTCAAAAAACCCAATGATTACATTTCTAACGATTGTGAAAGTGTGAAGGAGAGTAATATTGAATCTAATAAAGACACTGAAGGGCCAGGCACCGGGTCCGAGGCCGAAAAGACACCCGAGCCGAGGTTAGCGCAGAGTATAAAAAAACTGAAAAAAGTTCGAAAACACTAAGAAACGGAAAACGAAAGGAAAGTGGTGAGTGTAACCCATCAACATGTGGGGATTGGAAAGGGGGGTAAGGAAAAGACGCTAAAAAACCTCTGTCAAGAAAAAAAAATTTGTTCACCACACTTTCCGAACAACTTTGACGAAGGTGAAAAAAAATCCAAACATTTTTAAGTGAAAAAATAAGGCAGAAAAAATGGTGAGTCCAACACATCAAAATATGGGGAGTGATATGGAGGATGACCCCGACCGTACACGTTTTAATTTTCATTTCCACTATCCCATTTACTTCCACTACTCCAAATAACATATCCATATCCCGATAGGAATCCCATACCAATAGTTCTAGAAATGCTTGATCTAGGGTAAAGTACCCAATTATTGATACTTTGAGGCCAGTAGAATGAACAGATTACGAAATTTTAATAAAATTATCGTAATTGTAGTGAAATTCTTAATGGGTGTTGTACACTGTACTTCAGAGATCAATTAGGTATAGTATTTCCAATCCCAATTGGACCGACATAAAAAGTTTCGAGAAGGAGTTCTCTTTCCAGTTGCCGCCTTGACATAGGCGTCGGTATATTGTTTTTCAGTGGTATTATTTCAGTTACAATGCACTCGGCTTATTGTGACATCGGTTTCTTCATTTTTCAATGAGTGCCCCATATTTATTTCCTAATTAACGGAATACATGCAATTTTTGTGTTTGCATATTCTCTTATATATGATCAACATATACGCAGCTGCGAAAAGAGATCTCTTTGATAGTGCCTCATCAACAGTTTTTTTTTAATAATGTTGGGAGTCACAATTAAAATACAAAAATTGTAATTGTGACATCATTTGGAGCTAATTGTGACACCAAGGAAAAATGTCCATTTGAGGCTACAATAAGTGACAGTTCTGAGTGTGATAGGTATTATGGGTGTAAATATGACATTTGAAATTATTGAAAAAAAAATATCACTATATTTATTACTACATAAATCTAAAAATTGTTATCAAAAATAGCTTTATTGTGAAATTCAGTACAAAAATAAATAAATTAATTTGAACAAAATAATCTCATACTTTTAATAAACGTTTGATCCGTCAAATTTCAATAGGAAGGTCGGCTGGTTTCTACGCCCTTCTTTAGGTTCTGGCAAAACAGATTGTATATTGCTCATATTAACGGTGTCAACGTCTTCAATGTCAGGCCATATAAAGAATGTTTTTTGCTCCGTAAAAATGTATCCACCACCTCATCTTCTGAAGGTTTAATTTCTATAACTCTACCAATATATCTCTTAATCTTGTTCTTTGTATGGTAATTGACTAGGACGTAGCTGCCTACTTTTATCTCTTTTGGTTTGTCAAATTATTTCTCTTGTACCGCATTTTCTTTCTCTTGTTGAACTGATTCCTCTATAGTCTCACAGTCACTGTCCCTTATCAAATCCTCTATGCTTTCCTCCTCACTACTATCTGATGTATCTATTTTTATTTTATTTTCCGAGTATGTTTTCTTTTGGTTCGTTTGCTTTGTTTCTATCACATCGTCTTCCTTTGATATATAATATAATTATTTAAAGCCTTCAGGTTTTCTAAATAATCCCTCCTAGTGAGTACGTCTGCAAAGTTTGAATTTGCTACTTTTTTTACGTTTTATTGCAATTGTATCAACCATCTGTCGTCCAAGTTTTTCAAGTAAAATTTCTTCGAAAGGCTTTCTAGGTTGCGGGCTTGGCTGTGGTGGTGTAGAACTAGTGTTGGCTACAGCAGTTGTATGAGGAAGTAATTCTACAGTGCTCACACTACTCTCAGAAGCTAGTGATTCTACAGGTTGTGTGGCGGCTTCTTGCTTCCTAGGACCCGGCACTTCAATAGCCAACATACTTTTTCTTTTATTATTCTCCAATTTATCTGGTTCAAATAGAGATTCCTTGATAACTTTTCCATCAATGAGCCCTTCAGAAGAATTCTATTTCCATTTCCAATAAGGCCTAGAACACCTTGCCTTGAAAATCCAAATCCCCATTTATTTATCGTTTTCAAATGTGCGGCGAGCTCATCTTCAACATTTTTTCCCTAGTCTATACGGCGTCCAGCTTAATCTTTTTTCCAACCTTTTAGGCGGGAAATCAATGTGGTTCTAAGAATGTTGAAAAGAACCGATGCTTTTTTTACGCTGCACCTATTCTCATGAATGGCTAGCAAGGCTTTCTCTATATCTTCATTAGAGTAACTTTCAACCTTTTAGTCTTTTTGTTTTGGCATTTTGACTAGAATCTAAAATAAAAAACCCACCTTTGAGCATACATAATTTTTTATTTATAGCGGTTGTTACGGAACGCTTTTATGGTTGTTATATTTTAAATTATTTCGCGCTAGTAAAATTAGCACTATTCGGCAACCAGGACGCCTGATTCCCGAAAACAGTCGATCATCTGTCCGAGTTGATCCACTTCGAGCAGTACCGAGAGAGACGTTGTACGTACCTATTGAACCGCCATTTTTCAAATTACAATTATTATAATTCTATAGTCGTGATCCTCCAATCGCACTGTGCCGCTTTCCAAAACTTTATAAATGTCTGTGGTAGTACCACTGCATGCAGTATATATGTGCATATGATCGTGTCATCCCCCGTTGAGTCCAGATACCTACAGAAGTACAGGAGGGCCCTTCTAGACGAGAGAAGAACCACCGGAAGCATCTAGACACATTGGTGAGTCGAATAGTGCATTCGGTTTCCAATCCTAATTCGAATACAGTCCACTTTATCATCAAATCACCAAAAGGCGTTCCCAGATCAAACAGAGGTTCAATTGTGACAAATATGTCACAAATAAACCTACTACCTGTGTCACCTCTGAAACAAGCGGTTTTTCTTGTAGCTTAAGTGTGACATAGCAACAAAGTGCCAGCAGACTGGGTTTGAGGTTAGTGTGTAATGATGTTAATGAACAATGCTGTGCAAAAAATTGCGGGGCTATTGTTACAAATTATTATCAAATCCAAATTTGCCAGACAATGACACCCAATTACGTTTCAACCACAAAAAAACAAATACTTACAGAGTTGTTGATAATTGTTTGACACCACCATAAACTTTATGGAAGACAGTATTGGTAACCTATATGCACCCGCCGACGATTGTTCACGAATAACCCGCGCAAAATTTAAAATGGAGGAAATTGTCACAAATACCCACATGTCACAATTAGCCGAGTGCACTGTATTTATTCTTACAATCATAGCAATTGATCATCCCATGTAAAAGTAGACACATGTTATCTCAACTGAATTTTATTATTTGTTTCAAAAGGTCTCCAGAAAACCATATTGATGAAATTATTTTCGAAGGATAATTCCTAACCTCACCAACACTGATTAGGAAATATTGTAAACTGGGGAAATCATGCGGCTTCAGATGACAGATGTCCAATCCAATCCAGCTAGCCGAGCAATTATTTCTCAAATATATTTGATAGCGCCTTTACTAATAATCTGGGAAACTAGGGCCACACGACAGAACTTTTTTATGAGGAACGCTTTGAAATTCAAAACACTAGTAGTATATAAATTGCCCATTTGCCGGGCAGTGCATATGAACACTCCCCGTAGTGCTCTTATTTTTATTGCCCTTCCAATTGGGATTAGAATAACTATACTATGGTTTCTTCTTAAAATAGATAATGAAATAAAATAAAAAATACAATTGATAAAAAAATGCTATTCCACCAGAGATTGGCAAATCAATTCCCTAGTTATTGGCACCGACAAAAATATATAACATTGGGAAAAACGTGCCTGGTACCCCTGTTACAATTAATTAATCATGAGAATCGAAATATCATCCGTAATGCAAATTAAAGGATCAGACAACGCAGAAAGTAATTTTATTTGATACTCTGAATAGTTTTACATCTCGAATTCAAAACAAGAGAAAACAGTCTCATTGAATACAAAAGAAATAAATATTCCTGATTTCAATTGTACTTATTGAGGTTGCCAAGTGAAAGAGCTTTTATTCTGTTTTCATCTATTGAAAAACACCAAAATGAACTATTCATTTTTATGAACTAAAGATTAATGTTACGGATTCTTTTCAAATAAAAGAATATAAAAATGCTGAAAATCTTTCCATCAATTAGGACCTAAGATTTTTTAATGTACAAACTGCACAAGTGAAAAAATCTTTGTATATCGCTCTCTTTTGCAAACAAATCATGATAAGTTCTTGTACGTACTTGGTATTTTATTCCAATTTTCTTTGGTGTAATATTGCAGGTACATGTGAAACAGGCCATTCTCTAAAACAATATTGTTTTCGAAACAAGGGACTTAAGAGTCTCTTCACATAAAATTCAATATAAATTGAAATGAGTCGTAGACCACAAGCGAAAAACAACTACTTCCTGTCAAATACCATGCAGAACATTGAATGGTATCCACCTGAAAATTCATGCAAACTTCCATTGACAATGAAAATTTATCGCAAATGTTTTTTTCCGATAAACTTGATTATGTTTAATTTATGTCAGGTCCACCTAACAATCCGTATACCGGTTTCAGGCTTTTGGTCCTCCTCAGTACGGATGAGTAGTCACCAGTCAGATATCCGAAGACCTCGTTTTTTATCGGCATTACGTTTTCGTTATTGTTATCAGTTTTATTTTCCTTCAGTTTTTTTCTCTTTTCCTCTTCTATTTAAGAGTCTTTTTGTTTATTCTTTCTTTTTCTTTCAGTTGTTGTTTATAAACATCAAAATTATTTTCAATTGGTTGAGTGATAACCTGTTGTGGATCAATGTAAAAAAAAAACAAATATATTTCATTCACTTCAACCAATAGAGACGGACCAAATAATTTTTTCATTAAAATTCATGAATCATCTTGTACTAACTATCATAACTGCAGCTGTCCTACTATAAATAAAATAGATACAATAAAGTACTGAGGAGTGATGGTTGACCAATGCCTACGTTGGAATGAACAATATTGAATATACCGTGATCAGACTTCGTAAATTGATATACAGTGCGCGTCAAAATTATGGAACAAATTCGATATTTCGCAAGCCATGTACTTTTGACAAAAATCCTGAAATACATCGATTCTTATTTTAAAA